>UYYA01004778.1:0-65608 GCA_900624975.1 Angiostrongylus costaricensis | reverse complement strand
GAAGTCACGAAAAAGCGGCTCTGAAGAAGGCGATACTGCCGAAACGTCAGCTAGCGTTGTATTGTATTGTGTTCTTCTATGGAAGTAAATGTATGCTGTTTAAAAACCTCGCGATTGCTGAACAAGAAAACGGCACATTCATATTCCAATGCCGAGGTTAAGAGAAAGTCGATCCTGGGAACTATTAGACACTTATATCCTTACTCGCAAGAAGTCTAGAATTCAAGTCGCCTATGAGTCAGTCATCTGGAAGGAACAACGAAACTTCAATCATGGCCAGACTGAGGCTAAATTGAAGAGAGTTAGTCGGTCCTAAAGTGATTATTACTAGAGCTAATCATAGTTCTTTCCTAGATTTTTCTCCAATTTTGGGTGCTTATAGCTACTTGATCCCACTCAGCGTAGGAGTTCAAATCCAGGAGAAATGGGAGCTTTAGGTAGTAAGCATTTGTAAGCTCCTAGATCATGAGCACGATGAAGGAGTAAATGTAGCACAGCCGCTGGAGTAAAAGGACCGTTGGTCCGATCCCAACAGGCTAACCAAACCCTCTAATCTTCCGGTATATGATGTTCCTAAAAGGCTTGCCTAAGTGGACAAAAACGTTGATTTGCTACATCGGTAAGCGAAATTGTCATATAGGACTCTCTCTCTCATTAGTTAAATGCGCTTTCACTCCCTTCAAAGATGCTAAAAATGAAGTAAGATTGGTGTTTAAAAAAACACCACAATTTTCCCTTATGCATTAGCCTCAATTTTTGGTAGCGTCGTCTGTCCCCTAATAGCCTTCGTTACTTTTAATTCCTCGTTTAGGCAAAGTTAAAAGAAAATTCTTAAGCCTACAACCTAAAATCAGTTAGAGTTCAAGTTCACTTTTACGACGAAGTCTAAACTTTATAAAAAAAAAAATCAAAACCGTTTTGATCAGAACGAATACGACGAAATAGCGCTTACGAACTTGTTTGAGACTTTTCAATATGGAATTTATGTTGAATCACTCATTAGCTGTCCTTCTCGTAGTCCTTTAATGACAAGTAGTTGTATTCATAATTATGAAGGACATTTTCTCATTTTCTCCATCTCATTGGTGCTGATTTTCTTAAAGGGAAGATTGTTGCTTGGCGAAATAAAACGTTTTGATGTAGAACACTTCAGGTACTCTCGACAAAACAGCCGAAACTGGTTTTTAATTAGGCAACTTTAATTTTTCATATTTCTTTTCAAACTATCGGTTCTACTAGGAATCATAGAAATTTGTGATGAAAATTATTGTAGCGCATATGATTAAGATGCCCTTGTTTTCACACTCCTCTCTGTCTGAACGGTTGTCAGGACAGAAAACAAAACATTTGTCCGATGTACACACACACATACACACACACACACACACACACACACACCAACACACCACATATATATATATTTACATACATATGTACTACACACATGTACACCCAGATACACGCATTCATGCGCACTCCACACGCATAAAGATACACATACAAATGCACACATACATATATACACTTGTACGCCTGCACACAAACGTACACCTACACACACAACACACGCACATGTGCACACATGTACCAACAGATACATGCATACATGCACACTCCCCTCATATAAACATACACACACAAATACAAATATACACACATAAATGGACGCACTCATGCACATACACGCCACACGAACACACACACACACACGCGCACTTGCACTCGTGCACACACATGTACATGCAGATTCACACATACATACGGTCTTCCTACACATAAACATACACAAACACACGCAGATGTACACACGCACAACCACTCACATACACACCACACAAATACACAGGTGCACACATACATTGACAGGGACACACCAACACACTCACACACAGTCCGCATAAACGTGCATACACACACTCATACATGCACACATGTATAGATGATACATGTGTATATGTATATATGTATGTATATGAAATGTAAAGGAATTGTTTCATTATCACGTAGCATTTCTTACGATAGAGAGAAAGAGTTTAGAGAAGACCACCAATCAGAACTTAATATAGGATTTTTCCGTTTATCCTATTCCATCCAATCAATAAATCTAATCAGTTTTATCCTAAATAACTCGTCGCGAATATATCGGTTACCCTTTGTCTTATTATGGATTGTCAAAATCTTCACCAGTTTTCTTCGAAATAATAAGAAGTCAACAATGCAAGGGTTGTTTTCGACTCTTTAATGGGATATAGCGATTTTTTTTGTCGCGTTAGCTTTGACATTTAAAGCTTAAATGTTGTAAAATCATAAAAAGGATTACGAAAAGTAACTCGGATGAAATGCTGAGATATTTGGAAAACTCCGGACCACAGGTGTGTGCAGTGGAGAACGAACACGCGCTGTTGTCCTTACCGGGGAGCAGTGCACTTCACCACTACACCATCCGGGTCCCCGGTAAGGACAACAGCGCGTGTTCGTTCTCCACTGCATACACCTGTGGTCCGGAGTTTTGCAAATATCTCAGCATTTCATACGGGTTATATTTCGCAACATAACCTGCCATTAAGAAGAAGAAAAAAAAGGCAGTAAATAAAAGAGTTAAGAATACGAAAAGACTTAAACAAGAAAAAAAACGGAATTGCAAGGGATGGAAATCCTTGACTGTTTTCCGCAGACTATGTACAACTTCAATCAGTTTTTAATCATTTATGGGCCCTCATGTTGTGATTGCACATTGGTCGCTTCGTCGACACCCAGACTACGGTACTACTGGTAACTACTGGAAAGTGATGGCCGTAAGAATGCAGTATTTAGAAGCTATAGGAAAACTTTCAGACTTGGTTTACTTCCATCTATGTATGTGCATTGTTTTTCTTTGTTATTTCATGAAAAAGCTATTTTATGAGCTTCTTTTAATCTTCATAATCTATTTGTTCAGCAAATTGTCGATGCAGCTTCAGCAGTGACACGTTGTGTGACAAACTGCCTTCTCACAAATAATAAGGAAGGCTTTTGTTTCGATCGTAAAGGGTAAGTTTGAGAACAGATCTATCAGTTCTGTTTCAGTAGTAGATACAATTCCTTGGTGTTTTGTCGAAATGAAAGTGGTTCTAAGTAAGGCAGATAGGCCCTTTGCCTTATACTCATCTGTCTCTATAATCTTCAAAAAACTCTTCCTACTCTAGGTAACACTGCCGTTGTAATTACCACTTCCTTGCTGTGTTCCGCAGCTCGATGCTTTCGAGTTTGCACCAAGTTTTTTCCTTACTATCATAGTGTATCTTTGTTAGCAGTAATTCAGTATTCCTTCCGTCATAATGAATTAAATATCCTTAGCAGTGCTATGCCGTCTACTTGGAACAGAATCGTTGGAAGGTATTTACTACGGGAATCGATGGTTCCATGTTGTAAATAGCCCGTGTTTTTTCTCATATGACATTTGGCACAGTCGGCATTAGCACAGTTTCAACAAGGTTTTCGCGGATAACTGAAACAATGACAACCTTCTATCTACAGCTCGAAGTATTATAGGGTGCTATTTACCGAAATACTAAGCGGTACTAGACAGTAGAAATCACTGACTCATTACAGTCTTTTATTGCCTCCTCTCACTAACTAAAAGATACTCTGGGCGGCTGACAATGGTGAATGTTCACCATGAGCGATGCGGTGCTAGGCTAAGAAGTAGATGGATTTAGGGTAACATATACTTCTTGCTAGTAGGCAAACATATTCGTGCATGGAGTGCCTGAATGGATTGTTTCCGACTGTACCCTGCACAATGATGCAACCATAAACTGGCATACACACGATTGGGAAGTACATCGGAAGTGTTTTTCAATCATTCCCGACAAAGGGACTCCATATCTACTCTAAGAGATCTAAGAATCTTTTCCGTGGGCTGCGAGGTAGGCAAACAGAAAAAAGGAACAACGAGCCAGAAAATATAATCTGTGAGTTCGATAAAAGGATAAAAGAGGGAGCGTTTAGTGTTTAACAATGCTTGAGATCTTGGGAAAAACAATTCATTAACTCGGAGGGATTTGGCAAAATGGTGTGCACGAAGCACGGCATGGAAGAGGCTCAGAGTCCTCGCGTGTAACACTGTACTAGCAGCATGGACCTTTGATAACACCGATAGTTGTGCCAAAAATGGTTTAACGCACAACATTGGCACTGCATAACGCGATTTACTGAGACTTCTTAACAAAAGATCTCGAAATTGTGATGAGAAACATTGCATAATCGTTAAAGAAACGCATAACTAATCGTAACGTAAGCGATACTTTTCGGTTTGAAATGCAAGGGTTTTATACAAAGAATGAAGCATGTTCAGACTTCTCGACGGAGTCGGGCGTTCAATAATTCCACACTTGCGGCATAATGGATTTCCAGCTTTCCCTTCTTATTACTCTGAGGCGCATGATTACAGCAATAAGCGCTTTCCTTCCAAAATCAGCGATTAACCCTTTGAGAACAAGTTGCAGATTCCAAGATAAAGACGCTAATGTGAGCCTCGTTCCCTATACTTCTTTTCGTGATTTTGTCCTAATCTGTGTCAAGTTGTCTGCAGTCTGCTTAGCAAAGCACCTGGCTATGAGCCCTGACAGAAACACTAGCATAATTACTTTTCGATCGCACTGGGAATAAAATAGTTTCTTCACATACACGCTTTTTTTATGAATCCTTCAATGAGGAATCCATTTGGAGACTAAGCGTACAAAGCCCACATGGTTGGGTAATGATCCAATATCACGTCAAAATATCAGTCGTAGGCGTTGAGTGAGATTACGCCTGGTAGTGAGGGATTCCGCCCTGGTGCTTGTTTTTGGATCCGTGGAGCTTACCTAAAGCCCGTCGAGGCTTTCCGCACTGCACTGGATTCTTAGATTCTTTGTGAGGATGGCGATTTCTTCTCGAAAACCTGCCCCGTTATATTTCTGTCTTCTTTGCGGGCCTAATGGAGTAGTTTTTTAGCCTTGCGCTTACCGTCTAAGTGTCCTTTTATACGAATGTATATATATTCCTCTAGTAAGTTGTTTTACGATGTTTCTTACTTCCGATTTGCGTTCTTATTATATTAGCTATAACCACTGTGCTATAGAAAATGAAAAAACGCAAAATTGTACAATATCCCACCGTGGTGAAGAAGATGAATACATAAATTCAGGGTACGGTGTACCTGTTCTTTTGCAAAGTAGGGGAGGAGGAATATGTCATCGAAATGTGTACAGCACTGTGCATCCGTATAAAAGAAAGGTGAGATAATAAGTGTGAAAAAAGGCAAAGCATAAAGCTCTCGGCGTTGATCAATCTCTGAACGAAGCTCCATGTATTCGATTTTATTAAGCAACGCTAGAGGTAATTGAATGCATTTCTGCCCTATACAATGAGCAGCGGCAGCCTATCGATGTGTTGAATCAGTGCTGCTATCCTCTCAGACAGATCAGGTTCCAATTTTCGGATCGCGGAAAGATGGAAGACTTGGTGATCATGGGACACGGCACCGATCCCATGTGCGGTGTCCGCACCTTTAACTACTGCGTTTCGCGGCACCATCAGTAAGCATTAAGTTAAACAAAATACTCCACCAGGGTCGCATAGGACACAGGCAAAGCAGAGAAGATTTCCGGAAAGAAGTCATCATTCTCGCGAAGGATTCTGAAACTTCAGCGCAGAAAGCCCTCGAGGCGTTTTGTACAAATTCCTTGAATCCAGAGATGAACAGAGGGAAGGAATGACTCATTATCACGCGAATTGTTAAGCAACATCTCGGACTAATGTTTTGACGTGGGAGAGACCTATTACCCATTCAAGTGACCACTGTACCGTTGGTCTCCATGTGAAATGTTCACTCTAAGACTCCTAGAAGACGGTAAATGTGTGAGGAAAGTGTTTTGTTTCCGATGCGACTGAGAGCTCGACATCGTAGTTTTTCTGCTATCGTTTTGGAGGTTAATCAGCTGACTAGATTGCAGTTAACTTGATCATATAGTGATCAAGTGATATAGTGTAAGATTAAAAAGCGATTGTAAAATTTGTAAGGTACTCTGCCCACTTCCAGATGTACTCCAGACATGTCCGATCAGAACATAAAACTGGCCATGCGACAATGTTCACGTGCGGTGAACTGGAAAAAAGAAATCGCCGAAGTATGCTCGTGCTCCATTGAAGCCGGAGTAAGGTGAGCACGTCATCAATGTCAAGAAAGCTCTAGTATTTGCAGAAACAGTAATAGAGCGAAAATAATATTAAACGCGTATCTGTTCTATTCATTGCTGAAACTTCAAAACTAGAAGAAATTATTTATCTTCTTCCTCCATTATAATCTAATTTTAAAGGCCACTATAAAAGCCTTTTTCCGCTCAAGCCTGTCTTCCTCGCAAAGTTTAGTTTCTACGCCCTCGAAGAACATGAGCAGCCAGCCACATGTCACTAACTGATTTCTGAATTGTCGGATCGACGGCGTAGCTCTGAACTCAAGATATCATCTCTCACCTCTCTCTCACTTCTCTCTCACTTCCTCTCATTTTCTCTCTCTTTCTCTTTAGCGTGTTTGGTAAGCTAGCAGTACTTCCATTCCTCTTATGTTTGCGTATTGGATTCGTAAGTTAAAGGCTAAAGCGTTCTGCCTTGATATCAATCCTTAGAGGGGAAGCCATGTGTACCACATTAGCAAGGATCTAAGGGCTGAATAAGTGCATATCTCGCCTGTTCACTAGCATGCTGTATCATATGTGAATTCTTGGGTTACCAATAGAACCACGTCTAACCGTTGTGCTACGTGTGTCCCGAGGAGCATGTTAAGGCTGGAAAAACATAACTCATGCTTGGTTTTATGAGAATTATGCCATCATCAACAAAACAAAGATCATCTAACTTTCTGTCATCGACTTTTACTTCATGTTGTTCTTTTTGGGTTCGCAAATGACGTTTACGAAAACGGTGTTGAGCAGCTTTGGAGCTCATGGTGTCATCGCCGCGAGCCCATCTGGTCGCACCAGTGAAAGAAAGTGTATATTAGGAGCCACATTAACATATATTAGAAGCCAAGCTAAAGTAGTTCAAATTAAAAACACATGCTGAGATATTTGGAAAACTCCGGACCGCAGGTGTTTGCAGTGGGGAACGAATACGCTATTATCCTTTCCCGGGTTAACGCGTTCACCACCACACCATGCGGGTCCTTCGTTTCCCTGTCTCACCAGCCAGTTATCTATCGACCAGTGCTATCAGGAATGACCCGTCAACGGGAATGATTCAGATGGGGAGGGGGGGGGGGGGGGGGGGGGGGGGGGGGCAAATCGTCATTAAAGCCAGTTAAGTATCCTACGAGCTTGTTTCCTTTTGTGAATTTTGCTCGCTTATCCTAGGCATTTCCAACGGGATGCCTAGCTAAGAGTAAACCAATACCGGGATCCACCACCTTCCTGGCATCGAAGTCGCATGGTGGCAAATCTCCCGCTAATCCACAACGACTTCGACCGCTTGTGGTGATGAACACCTAGGGCAGACTTTGCCCAGGCTGACCTCGGGATTCAAACAAAACACATTGGCATGACCAGCAAATCTCCAAAAATCCAGATTATGCTGGGGTCCGCAAAACATGTGAGGTAGGGCTATTCAAGTATCAAGCATGAGTATCCTGGGGGTCATATTTGTGTTAATTCCAAATAAGTATTTTGGACTGCAGTCACTTCTTATTGACTGTTTATTCTATTTTCACGGCAGGCTATCACATATCACCTGCAACAACTTTAGTCCCGTTGATCGTCGAGTGACCCGAGAGGGCACCAGTAAACCTTCCACTTTTTCTTATCGCCTGCAAGAGTTACCCATTCGGTTCTACTCGCTCTAGAGACTCTGTGAGCATCACCTTTTTCCTACGCTTTTCGTGAAGAGCTCTTTGGGCCGGTGGTTTTCCTTTACTACGTTCGACAACCCGAGGAATTCAGTCGTTAACAACTCTTGTCTGTTGGGTGACGTTCATACGCATAGAGCGTCCAGCCCACCTTATCTTTGACTATTTGGCGTGCAAAGCGGCATCTCTGATTTTCGATCGTTTACGTAGGTCGGAGCTTCCGATCCCTTCCCTTACTTGAGTGACATGGGGTACTCCTAGCATCGTCTTTTCAACTGCGCATTCAATAACGCTAAATGATCCTGCGTCCTGCTTACGCAGTAAATAGGTTTCCGACGCATAAATAAAGGCAGGAATTATCGATGAGTTGAAAATGTGAGCACGGGGTCGGATGTACTTCGTTCTCTCCACTACATCATTTATTCACTTGAATCCAAGCCGCTCGTTTCCTTCTGCTCAACTATGGAGCTAAGTCGTTCATCATGCTGATTTCCCGACCTAGATAGAGCTGACTGGAGCAATCGGAGATATTCGTTCCGTTGAGCGTGTATTGGGCATACGAAACCAATCCGTTCCTCATGAACATCGTATTTGTTAGATTTCGTCGAAAACCAATCTTTCCATAGGCTTTGCCAAGCTCGGCAAGCATTCGTTCCGCTTCGCTAAGGTTTGGTGTTATAAGAACGATGTCACCAGTATAGCGAAGATGGGGTAATTTCTTATCATCGATTTTCACTCCCATGTTATCCCCTTCCAATATTCGCACGGCGTTCCCCAGGGTGAAAGGATAAAGGAATAAAGCTCTTGGCGTTAATAAATCCATGAGGGATGCGCCATTCATTCGACTTCATTAGGCATAGTTTGGAGGAAATTGAATGCATTTGAATGCAATCATTTCTGGTCTTTACAATGACTCGCGGTGACCTACGGATGTATCGAACCAGTGCTGCTGCCCTCCCAGACAAGTCTGGTACTAATTTGCCAACTCCGGAGAGATAGAGGGCTCGGTGGGTCATGGGTGCAGGATTCGATTTCACCTTTTCTCGTTTCCATTTTCCTCGGTAGTATAGCAGGGTGCCGGTGAATAATTTTGGCTAACGGTAACGCCTTGCCAAGCCCCTCTTTCGATGTCGATGTTAATATCGCTGTGGTATAGTGATATCTTGGTTGAGAAATCTTCATAAAGCTTACGAAGAATTTTTATATACTGAGTAGGGTCTCCTTGACTATCAAAAGCATCCATGACTTCTTCTATCACAGCTGAGTCAAAGGCCTTCTTTAAATCAATGAAAGTTAGACAGAGCGGTCATTTGTACTCTCGCGGCACTTAAATGGGTCCTGTTATCGTGTGGTTTCAGTCCATCGTAGTAAATCCTTTTTAAAACTTTACTTGCTAACTTGGCCTCTCTTCTTCTAGTGCTTTATAAATCCTGTTTAGTAAGATTCGAGTAAAAAGTTTCTAGACGACAGAAGTTTAACAGATTGGGCGATAGTTACCGATATCGTGTAAGTCACCCTTCGTGAACAATAGCACGGTCTTGCTGGTTTTCCACTGAGTAGGGACCTTGCATTCGTACAGGTAGCTTGTGAAGAGCCGAACCAGTGTGTTTACAAGTAATGGAGGAAGGTTCTTCAGATGTTCAGACCTTATCCCTTCCGGGCCTGGGGGTGTGCGATTTTTCACTGACGAAATAGCATATCGGATTTCGGAACGGAGAACCGGTGGTACAACATATCCATACTCCTTTATTTCATATAACGGATGATGGACGTGGCTATCGAAGAGATCTGAGTAGTTTCCGTGAATGATTTTCTTCATTGCCTTTCTAGGCGCTGTAACTGTTCCGTCTGGGCGTCGGAGTGCAATCGTTTTGTAATTGGCGAAGCTTCGGTGGACTTTGCAAATGCTTTTCCCAGCCTCTGCAGCTTCGACCATTACTGTTGCTCTTCTCTCTTTAAGATCTTCTTTTACCGCCTGCCTGCATTGTTCTGCAAGTTCGGACGTTAGTTCGCGGTTGCCTGCAGCTCGTGCGATTCGACGCTGGCGTGTCAACTCGAGTGTTTCTGGAGACAGACATCTCCTGGTGACTTTCGAACTCTCAGCTTTCATAGCGCTATCGTTAATATGTTGAATGAGTTAATCGTATTACTCGTCAATGTTGTAGAAAACGGCATCTTCACAACGGCCCACTATTTGATGAAGAAGTCCCAGTTGATGGTGGTTCCTGGACTTGGGTTTTTGAATTTAGCGGCTTTTTCTCCTTTCAGCGAAAAATAGAAACTTGCACGAAGGGGGCGATGGTCTGATCCAGTGTAGGGTTTTGAGACAACAGCGGCATCGATTAAACAAAACCTTCTATTTCATATGGCGTGCTTTATTTCGTTGTGGTACTCTCCACTGCGAGACTCCCACCTCCAATGTTGAGGGTAGGGCTTCCGAAACTGCCTCTTACCATGAATGGTCATGGTCTTCATGATAAATCCAGGAAGCCGCTCACACTGTTCGTTTCTTTCTAATCCGTGAATCCTAGTGCGACGTTCTTCAGATGTTCTTCTTGGTCCAAACGTGGCGTTGAAATCTCAAACGATGACCTTGGAGAATGTATGGTCTTCTCTGTAGAACCTCTCCAAATCCATATACAACGCTTCGACTTCTTTTTCGTCATAGTTTTATGTTGGCGCGTAAACGACGAAGGTTGTCTAAGCCGGTATTGATCCACATCTCTTCAATCGTAAACGACCAATTCGGGTTGCTAGTTGTTAGAATGAATTGATGTTCATAGCCAAACTCGTGTTGACGAGAATGCATGTTTTGCCGACTCCTCTTCTGTCACATGTTACGAGGAATACTTCTTCTCTGGTGTCATAGACAGCGTTGAATGTGTGGCGTCGTCTCGTCTCAGCCTGGCCGATAAAGTCGTAACTTATCTTTCTTTTTTGTATAATCAAGTCTTCTATGCAGGACTCGGATGGAAGCGTGCGTACATTGTAGGTACAAATCGTCACCGTATTTCCTTACGGTTTAGGTAGCTTGGAGTGGTCTTGAGAATTTAGTAGCCTCCCCTTACTCATCCTACCCAACGCTGCCGAATTGGGTGCTCTTTCGGGGTCTGCGGGATGAGGCCCAATTCTTTAGTGCTTTTAGCATTTTGCGGCCCACGTATAGCTTGCTCGTCTCTGAACGTGATGGCTAGGTATGGGTAGCTTGCCAGTCTCTCACGGAGTGCATATGAAGATTAGTTGTTGGAAGCGACTCTTAGCTGCCTCCCATGTTCTTCCCTCTTAATTGATTGCTGGCTTTTAGCCGAATTAACTCGTAGAATAGAATCCGCATAAACTAGAACGCACCTACAGACGCGTGCTTGAATACGCCTCGTAAATACAGAAAGGATGTACCAAATCGGCACAGCAAAAACAGGTAGCCCATCCTTTGCGTCTCAAGGAAGCAGTGGTCGCTTTTGGTTCGTGATTAACTCCTATCCGCTTTCTGGGGACGCTCCACGCAGTCTCGCAACTAACCTGATCGAGATCACTGATACGAAGGAGATCCGTGGTAGGGGGGGGGGGGGGGGGGGGGGGGGGGGGGTATGGTGTGAAATATAACTACAACGATGCTGAGATATTTGCAATATTCCGGACAGCAGATCTCTTCGATGGAGGTCGAGCACGCTATTACCCTTTCGAGCATTATCGTGTTCATCACTATGCCATGCGTGTTCTTCGTTTCTCCTTTCTCTCAGCTCTGTTTTTAACAACAAAAATTTATTAAATCGTCTCGAATTTCGTTGTTGAATAGAGGAATTCCATTAGAGAGTCAGCTAGCGGTGACTAATATACGAATAATGAATTATTTCACATAATACATGGCCATGAATCTGTTGCTTCGATGTATTTAAATTTAAAGCTATCCCCGCTCTTTAAACTGCCTTCAAATTCTTTTCTAATCTGAAACGTTCCTAGACAGTGCAGTCCACTAGCGCAGAAAAAATACATATAACCTAAAAAACACTGACGTAAGATGGTATAAAATAGCTCAGGATTTATTCATATAGTGGCCTTTTATTAGTCCGTTAAATACGGGTTAAGCTTTCGGTGTTGATCGATCGCTGAGAAATTGGCCATGCGCTCGATGTCATTAGGCACCGATTTTTTTTATCTTTTATTTTTTATTTTTTATTTTTTTTCTAATCTATTACGTCAGTGTCAGTGCTTTTTATAAATTAAGACATGTATGGTAGCATTTAACGATCTCGGTAAAATAGAAGATTTAATCAACTTGGAGTGCGTGATCGAACTAGTAACCCGTCCAATTTGCATTGCAGAGCATCTCTTTAGTGTGTTGTAGAGCTATCTTTGTTTCGTTTTGCCGTCTTATCATAAGACGTCAAGAATTTTGGATTACCACCAAACATTTCATTCATTTCAGTGCCATCTCCGACTACTGCAGCTTGATGAACGTCATGGGGTAGAAGAAGACAGATAAAATGAACCACTTCGTTTATAAATCTGAGTGCACATGCACCGTAATTTTCATGTGATCATCAAATAAATTTTACTCTTTCCACTTCTGCTCAGCAAACATGAGGTGCTATTCCACTTTCCCACTCACGTAAAAGCTAACGCTTCGGCGGATTTCGCCTTTCTCAGAGCCTGCAAAGGTCACGTCGACAGCAACCTATTCGGCCAACCACATTCACAACCAAACAGAGAAAACGCCAAACCAAGATTTCAATCACATTGAACACAGCTCCGCACACTCACCGCTCTCTATGAGTCTTCCACTGAGTATGTCGTGTGAAGACCAACCGCACAGAATTCACATGGAAGCGTAATGTGCCCCTCCCATCAGAATAGCAGGTTTATATACTGCCCTATATCACGCGTGATAATGAGGCATTCTTCAATGCGGTTCATTTTCGGATTTCTGGAAATAATCCAGAACGCCTCGAGAGTTTTGCGCGCTTGCGTTCTGGATTCCTGTGCGAGGATCGTGACCAGTACTTCAAAGTCCTCCCCGTTATGTCTCTGGGTCCTATACGTGCCTTGTGGGGTATTTAGTTTATGTTTTCGAGCTAAAATAAATTTTAGTTTCACATCTTACATAGCGAATTAAAGGAGTTCTATGATCATCAATCCATTGTCGATGCCACATTTCTTCGACTCATTTGAGGACTGTACAGCGAACCGTACCTATGGTTCGGTTTTGAGTTGTAGTAGTCTACTATTATGTAAAGATAATGTTGAAACCTCCTATATAATTTCAATGTCAATATAGTGGCATTGCGGTACAAAATGCTTACTTTGGGAAAGAAGATCGATGACACGGATTCGAGCCAAGAGGCATTATAGCGCTTCTAGCTAATGACCTGAAGATTTCTATAAATGCAGAACTGTATCAATAACTCATCAAAAATGATTTGTTTAAATTAGAGGAATTGTAAGAAGAAACTGCTTGATTCAAAACGAATTCAAAGTTGTTCAAACAATTTTCCTTTCTTTGATGAGCTTGCACGAGGTTGACAAATGTATGATAACAAATAAATAAGTAAATAAAATAATCACAATGATGTTGAGATATTTGCAAAACTCCGAACCGCAGGTGTCTGCGGTGGGGAACGAACGCGCCATTCATTATTCTTACCGGAGAGTAACGCGTTCACCACCATACCATGCGGGTCCTTCGTTTCGCCTGTCTCTCAGATAGTCCTATCGACCAGTGCCGTCAGCAATTTGCCCCAGTAGTAGAGACGGTGATTGCATGAGCTCGGGTATAGTTTATCTGATCTCCTGTAAGACGTGCGGTGACGAATACATTGGCGAAACGGGCAGACCCCTCTGTGTGCGCATAAAAGAACACCTAGCCGACAAACATAGACCAAATACTCCGCTAGGCACGCATAGGACCCAGAGACATAACGGGGATGACTTCGAAGTATGTGTCACGATCCTCGCACGCGAATCAAGAACACAGGCGCGAAAAACTCTCGAGGCATTCTGGATTAACTCCAGAAATCCGAAAATGAACCGCAGGGAAGAGTGCCTCATTATCACGCGTGTTATAGGGCAGTATATAAAACTGCTTTTCTGATTTGAGGGGCACATTATACTTCCACGTGATTTCTGTGCGGTTGGTCTCTACGTGACATACTTAGTGGAAACCTCATAGAAAGCGGTGAGTGTGTAAAGCTGTGTTCAATGTGATTGAAATCTTGGTTTAGTTTCTTTGTTTGGTTATGGAGGCGTCTGGCCTAGTAGATTGCTATCAACTTGACCTTTCCAGGCTCTGAGGAAGGCGAAATTCGCCGAAACGTCAGCTTATTCGTTAATAAGGAATAGTAACACCTCGAGTTTGCTCAACAAAAATACGAAGAATTACTTGATCAATGCCGAGGTTAATAGAAAGTAGGTCGTGGGAATATTGATTAGTCACACCGAGGTTAAAGGAACGTCGGTTTCGAAATGTTGTTTAAACACTTAGTGAGAAAGGTGGTAGCTTCCAGACTTTCTAACTTATTATTTATTTAATTTCCATAGCCTATTTTTTCTTATCGTGGGTAATCCAGCGGTAGGGGCGGAGAACATGGTGGCAGTGATGCTGATCATCACGAACGCGGCGCTATTTCTATCCCACCTAAGGACCACCAAGCCAGTAAACTCCGCTGCCGGGAAATTAGTACCGGAGTTCCCCGGTAGAAAGTCACTTCCTGCAGACCAGTTGGTACCGCTCCAGCTATCCCAGGATCGCAGGGAGAATCGACTAGACAAGCGTTCTACGACAGTCAAGATGAAGTAAAAACCCTCATACAGCATCTGAAGTCACACGTAAAAGCTCTACAATCTACGTGGATGGTGGATGCGAAAAGACGAATATAATGTGGGAAGTGAAAGGATTCCCAAATAGACGTGAAGACGAGGGGTATGAAATTTAAGAAAAACTAGCGCTTCTTTTGTTCCATTCGTTTACAAGCATCTATCATCTTCTAAGGTCTCGAATTTCGCGTTTTGGTTCCACCATTGCTTGAAAATTTTGTCCCTTCATAAAGAAGATTGAATTTCAATCCAGTTTACTCGTCTTAGAATTTTGAGGTAGAACTTTGGAACGTTCGCCACTGTTCGTCATGCGCCAGCACTTATCAATCCACAATAGCAGACGTTTCGGCGATTTCGTCTTCTTCAGAGCCTGGAAGGGTCAATCTGACATGCAATCTACTCAACCAAGCACTGTCATAGCCTACAGTCAAAAGTTAATTAATTGGTTAAAACGCATACGCATAGTAAACATCTTTAAATACCCACCGTTTTGGGCCTGGAATGTGCGTGTCTCAGATCAAAGAATCAGCCTGATGTACGGCGTTAGGTCACGCGTAATCACGAGACACTGTTCCTTGAGGTCATTTTTGGATTTTCGGAGTTTATCCAAAACCCTCTAAGAGTTTTACGCGCTGAAGTTTTCATCCTTGTGTGAGGATATTGCGTTTTAGTAGAAAAAAACATCTAATCCTTTACGTCTTCATGTCCTAGGCGTGCCTCATGGCGTATTGGCCTGCACTTAAAATTTAGCGGTTAGGTATTCTTTTATAAGGACGCGGAGTGGTCACTCCGTCTAGTCAACGTATTCGTCCACGCACGCTTTGCATGCGATTCGGTCCAACGTCCCTGAACTCATACGATCGCTTTCTCTGCAGTTAGAGCTCGCAGCCGTTGGAAATTGCCACCTGTCTCTCCAATTTCAGAGATTCTGCTTTCTGATCTCTTCTTCTGCACTCATTAATGGCTGTTTGAAACGTGTTTCTCAAAAGCACCCTTTCTATGTGCTAGGGGTGAGAGGCGAGGTGATGAACCAGTATGTTTTCACTACTTGGCGTTCGGTACTATTTCGCAATGTGACATTTTCGGATAGGTTAATTTGAACCTTTAGAAGTGGAGACCTGTTTTGTTTCTGTTTCTCTCAGCTGAATGTTGTGTATTCTGGCCGTTCATTTAGAAGCTCAAAAAAGAAATTTAGTTCATTTGTCCACCTCTTCCTGCGTGGAGCAGATGACAAAGCAGTCATTTATATATCTGCAGGTGGAGTAATGCCTCTACTTCATGTTGTTCTTATCCAACACGAAGGAGTAGTACAAATGTACGGCTTCTCGATTCAGCAGCTTATGGCCCTCATAAAAGAGTGCCTAAACCGATCGATCTTCAGATGGTCTAAAAATATAACGGAAAAATTAGAGGATTAGCAATGGAACAACGGCTGACATCAAGCCTTGTCATTGCCTTTATGTCTAAGAAGGATGCACTAGTAATCGATCTCAGGCCACCACTCTACTGTAGACATATAGATGATTGTTCCTTAATATAATATACAAAAAGGAAGGTGGTTAAATGTTCTTAATTGTTGAATGAACAGTCAGAGTATATTAAGTTCTTCCGAGAGAAGCAGGAAGAAAACTGGCTTCTATTTGCGGACATTTAAACTAACCTATCTGAAAACGACTACGTTGAATACGATGAACTGGTATCGAAAGTCGAGTAACGAAGACGTAATGGTTCATTGTCCTTCTTCTCACCTCATACACACCAAACTGCCGCTTCTAACAAAATATGGCGAACTGTCACCAGTGTGTGCACAGGAAGGGAGAAGGGAGGGAGGAGCCGCGGAACTTGGTGCTGCAAATAGCCATTTCAAATGACTATGAAACTGCAGCTTCTCGGGATAGGCGTAGAGGAAAGGCAACGCTCTTAAATAATAATTCTAGCGAGAATAAGGTTCCGTTTATCCTGCCCCTTATTTCCAATGGAATAACTGCAGTATAAAACATTGATTAAGGAGGCTCAGTCAAGAGAATCTAGTAGAAGTAAGAGAAATATCACTGTGCACTCTACGACGCCAGTTAGTTCGTAATCTCCTATATGAGTGCCTATGTACAAAGAAAAACTGCATAGTATACCCTAACGGTAAAGATGATGCATGAGTTCGAGTACGGCGTATATAATGCAAAGCGTGAGGGGGCAAACAGGTTGACTAGACGGACAGACCACTCCTTGTCCTTATAAAAGAACACCTAACCGGTGATTTTAAAGTGAAGCTAAATACTCTACGAGACTCGCATAGTACACTAAGACATAAGGGAGAAGATTTTAAAATAAAACTCAATAAATTCGCACAGGAATGAAAAACATTAGTGGGTTAAACTCTTGAAGCGTTTTGGATAAATTCCGAAAATCCAAAAAACTCCGCGTGCAGTGTACATGATCGCGAGTGACAGCGCCATAAATCAGGCTAATTGTTCTGCCTGAACCAGGCACATTCGTGGCCCGTGTAAACCCATCCGTCTGGTCTATACCAAATAGGTGGAATTCCTACATAAAACAAAACTGCGAATGTTCAAAAGAAGCTGTTTATTTTGCGAAAAGAAATTTATGCGTTACATTTTGATCGCTGTTGTTACGATAGCGTGTAGCTGAGCAGATTGTACGTCAATCTGGCCTTTCCAGGTTGTGGAATTGTGATACCGCTGAAACGTCTACTATTGTGGATTAATTAGTGCTCTAATACCAACTTCGTGTTTGCTGAATGAAGAAAAACACTGAATTATTGATCAGTACCGCGGTTAAAAGTTAGTCGGTCATGGGATTTACAACACCAGAAATGTTTTCTTGGTCACCGACTTCATCACTGAAGCACTTGCTTTGTCTTTCTCTCAGCCAGTTTCTACTTAATGGTGCTATCGGCAACCACTCGTCAACAGGAATAATCTGGGAAACACAAATCGGCATTGAACCCAGTTAAGCTGAGGCTATAGACAATATCTAACTTTCATCTACTGCTTGTAATTATTTTTCACCGGTGGTCACGATGTAAAGTACAACCATTATGATGCTGACATTTTGCAAAACTTGGATCCCAAGACAAATTCGAACGCGTTATTTATCTTTTCCGCGGACTCACGTATTACCTACTGCACCACTGAGGACCCCATTCTGCCTTTCTCTTAGTCGGTTTTTCACTATAATGATACCATTAGCAATTCCGTGCTCCAAGTTTCGCAAATATAGCAGCATCTTAATGGTTGGTGAAAAACTGGCGATGAAAAATAATGGTAGGCAGTAAATGAAAAGTTGAACCTTGGTTTTTCTATGGTTAGTTAGGTCACCAGTTAATTAAGGGTCGTAGATACCGCTTAATTAATAAACCAGAATAGTGATTTCCTAAATGTTTAGATGCTTCCTAATCAAACAGCGCCATTGACATAGCTCTCTTTCTGCTGGTTTGGGTGCGTTGTGACTATCGTTCACGAAGTGATGTCCTTGAATTGGGCGGCTGCATGAGTCCAGTAATTCGGAATCCATTATAACCCTACTAAACCTAGACATCGTCAACAAACAATTAAAGATGATGTAGTTCGTGCTCACTGATCTTCATCTCATTTTATTTAATTCGTTCTCAATAGTTGCTGTAAACAATTTTGGCAAGATGATATAGCTTTGCAGTTTCTGCTCATAAAGTTATTACCTAGACGATTTGTTTATTTTTATTTTACATGTCTCGTGATCACATCTACTGTGCTGATTTCAGCACTTCAGCACTCAATTCATTTTCCTCGTACATATCGTTGACAATGGTCATAGAATATTTCGCTTGTTGTTTCGGCTGCTGCTTGAACATTTTGCCTTCCTCGTGTCGAATGTCGTAGAATGCCTTGGGAGAAGATTCTCCTTGCATTCTTTGAAATAGCCGGGTTTAGGCGTTCCCACATCGATTGGAGTAGTGCGTTGGAAAGGTAGTCGAAGTAGAGAGATTGGTTCCTGATCGACGCTATCATTTACCACTGTGCTACACACTCCCTAGCTGGACAATGAAGAGTGTTTATGTAAACCTGTTATTTATATGTTTATGTTTATATACAAATATGTTTATTACGTTTATGTTTATATAACATTGCACACCTATAGAAATGAAAATGATCTGTACATTTCGCCAACGTTATAGAACTGTCATTAGAAGTCTATTCCAATTGACTTATCCAATCGTATGGAAATCTAAAGAATCAGCGCGGACAAATTCTCCGAAGGCGGGTTTCTCAGTTGCTTAGTGCTTAACATTTTCTTAGCAGCTACTCAGTGAGACGGTTAGGAAAGCTGACATTTGCTTGACCAGAATCCCAGTGAGTATTTCGGTCAGTGTACGGCTTCATGTTTCATGAATAATGAGTTGACGTTAAATTTCAGACGTTTACGAATGAAACTTTCAAAGTCCTTAATCACTATCGCGCCAAGAGATACTGCTCCAACCTCACTGAAGTGCGAAAACATGGTATGTGGGAGGTACGAGAGCTGATAAGGTCGAAATACATAAGACTATTGGCTAGTGATAAGAGTGGAGAGTTCGTTGTAATTCTCCATCAGTTAGATGCTGAGATAATGGAAAACACCTTGAAAATGCTTCCCTTTATCGTCCGCCGTCTGAGAAGAAATTTAAAAGTCAATGCCGAAAGTTAAACAACGAATGGGTTAAAATGGCAATAGCGGCTGGATTAAAACCATCTCCCAACTCAAAGCTGACTTACTAAGATGTCCCGTTTTGTCCTTTAGCTGCGTGGGTGAGCCAACGGAAAGAATAATGTGATTAATAGCCCTAATACTTACCCTGTGGTTGAAGTACATTTCGTCCTATTTAACGAACACCCAAATGTTCCTGGATCGTCTACGTAACGCGCGAGCCAACAGCGCGTACGTTATGGGCGTCCTTCGTCGTCACTGCCCTGTATACGAACGTGTCGAATGACTCCGCTATGCAAGCCATAAACGAGCTCCTTATACAACACGAAGGAGCAATAAACATGTACGGCTTCTCGATTTAGCAGTTGATGTCACTCTTAAAGGAGTGCCTAAACTGCTCAATCTTCAGATGAACCGGGAGGTATTACACGCAAATGAGAGGGCTGGCAATGGGACAACGACTGGCACCAAACCTTGCCATTGCATTCATGTCTAAAGTGGAAGCACTAGTAATCGATCTCGAGCCGTTACTCTACTGTAATGTATAGAAGACTGCTTGGTCATCTGTTCAACAGAAGAGGAAATTGGTAACTGTTTCGAGTTGTTGAGCGAACAGTCAGACTACATCAAATTCACCCGAGATAAGCCAAAAGAAAAGTGGCTTCCATTTCTGAACCTGCAAATTAACCTATCAGAAAACGACTGCGTTATGAAATGGTATCGAAAGGCAAGTAATAAAAACATACTTGTTCGTTGCCTCTCCTCTCACCCTCTCACATTAGAAGAGCGCTTGTGAGAAACATGTTTCGAACAGCAACCAACGTATGCACGAGAAGAGAGCAGAGAGAGGAGTGCCGGAACTTGGCAGGGCAAATAGCCATTTCTAATGGCCACGAAAGTGTAGCTCGGGATAGGTGTACAGGAAACCCAAGCACCTAAACGACAACTCTAGTGATAGAAGGGTCCCGTTTATCCTACCCTTCATCTCAAATGATATAAGTACAGCTATAGAGCGCTGCTTAAGAAGAGCGGATTTAGAGAAATCGGTAGCGATAATCGAAATGCTACCGAGTGCTCTAAAACGCCAACTAGTTCGTAACCACCTATACGACTGCCCATGTGCAACGCAAAATTGCATAATTTGCCTCAATGGTAGAGAACGTGACTGCGCAAGTTGGGGTACAGTCTATCTGATCTCTTATAAAGCGTGCGAAGCCGAATAAAGGATAAAAAGGATAAAGCTCTCGGCGTTGATCAATTCCTGAAGGATCCGCCATGCATTCGACTTCATTAAGTATCGTTGGAGGTGTTTGAATGCATATCTGGCCTTTACAATGACTTGTGGTGGCCTACCGATGTATCGAGTCATTGCTGCTATCCTTCTTGACAAGTGTGGTACCATTTTGCCAACTTCGGAAAAATGGAAGGTTTGGTGGGCCATTGGCCCAGGGAACGATTCCACGCGTGTATCACAGTGGCTCCCCCAACCACTGCGCGACAAGGGACGAATACGTTGGCGAAACGGGTGGACCACTCTGCGCTCGTATAAAACAACACCTATTCGGCAAACGTAAACCAAATACTCCAACAAAAGCGCATAGGACGCTGAGTCATAACGAAGGTTTTGAAGTAGGGGTTACGATCCTCGCGCAAGAATCAAGGACACAAGCGCACAAAACTCCAGAGGCATTCTGGATTAATTCCATGAATCCGAAAATGAACCGCATGGAGGAATGCCTCATTATCACGCATGATATTGGGCAGTACATAAGCCTGTTATTTTGATGGGAGAGGCATATTACACTTCCATGTGAATTATATGAGGTTGGTCTCCACTCGACATATTCAGTGGAAGCCTCATAGAAAGCGATGAGTGTGGAAAGACTCTGTGTTCAATGTGATTGAAATTTCGGTTCAACATTTCTCTGTTTGGTTATGGAGGTGTTTAGCCGGATAGGTTGCTGTCAACTTGACTTTTCCAGGCTCTGAGGAAGACGAAATCCGCCGAAACGTTAGCTTGTACGTAAATAAAGAAATAAAGTAACACCTCGTGTTTGCCGAAAAGAAGTAGGAAGAATTATTCAATCAGTGCCGAGGTTAATAGAAAGTCCGTCATGGTAGTAACTTCATGTTTCAGTTTCTGCATCTTTTTTTTCAATAATGATTGCGCAATATGTGGACGTGAGTTGCTCAGCAACGGAGTTGCATCTCCAGGCCCTAGAATTGAAGATCGCGAACGTTACAGTTCTCCCCGTATTTTATCTATTTTCTTGTAATACTACTCTGGAGCAAAATTTTCGTCATGACTCACAATTCGTAATGGATAAGATCATCTCCCGAAAAATCATCATGAACTTCTTCTGAATTAGCAGTTAGCGTGGAGTCAATTGGTCCTCGCAATAGGCTGATGATCGTTACATCGACCACGGCTCCCGGGCTAAGCAACGCCCCCATGCGGCCGTGGTTATCAAAAAATGTAGAAAAGTGCTGATTTGAAACTGAAAAGCTGATTTTATAGAGCAGCTATGCTAGGCTTTCTGTTAGTGAAATGCAACTTCGGTGTTCAGTGGAGTTGAATACATAGTACGTCCCTAAAGATTAGTGTCGAACGCTCTGTGATTTTTTTTTTTGATAGTGAGCCACCGCTTTATTTCTTGAGCAGCCTTACTTGGAGAATATCGTCCGTTGTTGTACAGAATCCTCATGTAGTCGCTTAATACGAGAACCAAAATGTCTCTATTGAAAAAACGCGGAACCAAATTCTTAAGGTAACTTCGCTTTTAGTGTTTTTCTAACTTTCCAAATCCATTTTGGTACCGCAAAAACCGGCCTTCACTAAGCCTCGAAAAGAATAATCAGTTGCTTTTTGGCTAACCTCTCTCGGAAGTGCAGATGGAGAGGAGCACCGCTCCAAAGAGGTCTCCTATGTTGGTGCGGATCTTCTATAGAGAATGGATGTTCATCTGTTGCAGTCTTCCAGCATAATCTTCTATTTTGAGCGGTTCTGCACTTATGCGACCAAAAACACACTGATCGTGAAAACGACCACCTGTGAACCATCAAATCAGATCAATTCAGCTCTTAGTAAGACGGAAACGCTGAAACGTGATCGAACGAATCTTAATACAGCAACCTCTTGTTGTCTCGCTAATCTATTATAGAAGTAAATCGATTGGAGCCCTTTCCAGCTTTTAAACTTTGTGTAATCACGCATACATAGTACAGCATTCGAAACCATTTCCGCAGGTCGAAATATCTTTTTCAGTTATTTTGCTTCAATCCGACGCTTTCCCTATTACCGGCATCTTCATGGTTATCAATCTCTGTCACGAAATTCCTGAACTCGACCTTTGTACGCTCTTTGACCGCACCACGATTGGCACTGCTGACTGTTTCTGTGAATTTGTTTAAGTTGTTCTTTGATAACAAGAACAACCCGGAACAAGAGAGCTTTACAGGCTTATAAAAATGCCTTTCGTTACAACCTTTAGGCTTTACATGACTGTTTGCAACATCTTTTCGGTTTGAAAATCGCTCAACGTTAAAGTTTCGAAAACTTGTAAAACAGGATTTGCGGAAAGTGGAATTTACATTTCGAAAGCTCTCAAACAAGCATACCAGCTGCAGAAATCAACTATGTATAGGGGAACACGATCTTGTCGAGATGAACGAAATCACGCTCGTTCATTGCTTTGCTTCTTGAAATGTGTACCTTGATATACGAAAAGAACAAAAGGATTGTTTGTCATGAGCTATCTTCCATCTTGATATAATAGTAGAAGTTGTCTCTGCGAAATCAGAATTCCATCGAGAGCATGTTTCCTGAAGAAATAGATTTGCAGATTCGAAAGTTCTTTATACCAGGTGGCAAAGCTTAGTCACAAGGTTGCTCAGCTATGGGCAAAACTCTGAACTTCAGGAAGACTTGGAACACATGGTTACCCTAACCAGGGATCAAGTGCTACCACCACACCAACCAATGCCCTTGATTTTCATTCTTGAAAGTCGAAAACACAGTAACGTTTAATATGAAGCTTAATTTACCGGCCCATAGTTGAAAGCGGCCATTACTTGAAAGTATCAAACATATTGAGATAAATACACATTGTGCTCAATACATTAGTATGAATGCAAATAAATAAAAATTCATTTCTAACCGGGAAGTTAATGTTGGGAAAGACAAAACCCACGTTATTTTTGCTCATACCAATAGCTTCCGTCATTCGCAATGCTGAATGACTGCTATTACTTCTCTGTTATTTCTAGGTTTCGCTTTTTGTTTTCTACTTAAAGGACAAAAGCTGAAAAAGCTACTAAGCTATAAAGCGTGAAAAACTCGAAGTGGTAACTTCGGTAATCTGATAGGTTCCATACAAACAACTTTTACACTTAATAACAACTTGTTCTTTCACCTACAGCGTTACCACGAGCACTTAAAAGCCGAACAGAACACTTCTTACGCTTAGAGCAATTCGTGTTATCGAAAGCTTTATGTTTACATTATTCGTTCGAACAAGAAATCATTAGCTAATAACTTCAACAGCTATGAAAACATTTAATTTTCTCAGGTTTCTTTTAGAGATATCGCTTCCGTTTTTCAGCGCGTTCGTGCTTCAAACACTAGGGCGTTTAGACTGAAATCATCTAGAAACACGTAATTCCGTTAATCACCGATTAATTCAGGCCAGAATCAGTAAAATCGCAATTTTTCCCTGGTGCAACATGGAACTACACGGTAAGTTGTGCTCGGCTGAGGGAGACAAAGAGGATCGCGTTCTTTGTTTGACGCGCAGCCGCGTACTTGACGTAGGAAGCAGGTGGGTTCAGATGTCGTCTACGTAAGGATGAATGGACTTACGACCATCTGAAGAAGCAGATATTTTAACGCATATGTGGAACAAGTACCGGTACGCGGGTGTATTCCCAATTATATGAACCGCATTCTACACGTTAGACCAGCTTGTATATTCAATGGGAAGTACTTATTAAACATGGGTAGCGGTTACGGGTTACCTTTAACCAAGAAGTCTCATGCGAACACCAAGAAAGCTCGACAAGTGGCTTGCCACTGTACCATATCTTCAACCGTTTCTTTCTCGGAACATCAGGTGGGCTTCGAAAACGCGGTTACCCTTTCAGTGCACCCATCACATCATATCCTGCCGTGGGAAAATAACAGGCAACAGATAGGAGTTAAAGCATTAGGATTTTGGCTATAGATTCAGCTTACCTAGGTTGAATTTCGATTTGTGGTCTCTAGATCATTACCGTTAACGATTGAATAATGACAGCATCGAAAGCTGGCTGAGAGAAAGGCAGAACAAGGATTTCGGTTGGTGTGATTGATGGAGGGTATGTGAGTCCCTTGAAGGGATGATAATCGCTGCTTCGAAGTCGAACTGATGTTTCGGGTTATGCTCATGTCTCAGTGTCTTCGCGGTTGTATTTTACATAATACCTTGCCATTAATAGATAATAGGTACTGAACGAATATTAAAACATTATTTTCCTGTCGATAGAATATTGTTTAAGAACGATCTGAAATATTGAAATAAGTACCGATGCAGACAGCATAGAATTCAAAAAGAAACAGGATGTAATGGGGTAATAAATTCTGATTCTTCTCTCGACCATATTCGAGGGTTACTAAACCACCAGGTAATAATCTGTTCGAGGAACTTCACGCTGCAATTCGGCGTGACGAAAATGCCTCTTGAACGTTGGGTATTAAGTAATATGTACTAAGCTGAGAAAGCAAGAAAAAAAAACATTTTCGCGAAATCGACATCTCACATCACATTTTTCGTATGAAGTAAAGTGAGCCGAACTAAAAACTACTAATATCAATGTTTAATCCCAACGTATATTTATATACATGTGTTGTTTAGGAAATGCAGATATTATTGTTGTAAAAATCAAGTATCACATTCAGAAAAAGGTGGTTTGTTGGAAGCCACAACCCAGGGGTTACTCTACACTCGACCAGTTAGTTACTCATAGATTCTTTAAGGCAAAATCTTGAAGTCCCAACTTTGTTCATTTATCAACTGGTCCCTCAACGTCACAGTGTGCCTACCTCAACTACTTTCATTATCTCAGTGAATTAATAAAAGGATCGCAAATATGGCGGTGAATCTCAATAGGGTTAATCAGCGCCCCAAATGCTTGATTGTGCTGACCTATTTATTCTACGATGTTGAGTGGGTATAGAACAGTGGTCTGAGATGCATTGCGGATAACATGGTTTTTAGTTCGATCTTGGTCCAGGACAATGGTTTCTACATCTCTAAGGCCAGAAAAGTCGTTTCAAGATTGCATGACAGGATAAAATCACGGAGTGGTAACCACAGGAATTCATTATTTAGCTAAATATACATTCACTCATCTCTACGATTCTCAGTAGAGTAGAATGCATATTACGTTTAAGAAATAGATCATTTTCGAGCACTTTGTAATTTTATCTTATCCCAGTGGTTCGTCGCATCATATCTTAACGTTATTAACGTATGAGTTGGCCTCCGTCCTCAATTTCCGGCGTGGATTGAAGTCTCGGATTTCCTTTGTCACTAATATTATAGTCCCAGCAACACCCCCTCGAAAGCGTGTTCAATAATGCTGATCGCGCTTTCGTGCTGCTTTACTTCCAGATTGGTGAGGGATAGATTTGTACTGAGAACGTCGCAATTCTAAAGCTGTAGATGTGCTTTTTTATGCTTTACTACACCTGGAATATTTTAATGATGTCCCAATTAGATCAATTCTGCCGTAAGATCACCAGCAACATATCGGAAACAAGTTATTTTCTCATGTGTAGTCCCAGTTATTTTCTCTCTCTCTGCGGCGCATGCAGCGAAGTCCATCTCACTAGTGTGGACAAATTAATGGTCTTGTTTGATGCAACACCAAACCATAGAGATTCATTTATAGATCCGATATGCATTCAATCACTTCCACGATGATCAACGAAGTCGAGCGCATGGCGCTTCCCTCAAGCCTTCATAAACGCCGAACAATTTATCCTTTTTTACATCGCTTTTCTAGCTTTAACCGAGGGTCATGCGCACTATCGAAATAGCCCACCTTATTTATACTATGCAATTATTTGGTGTTCCAAGAACGATGTCATTTACAGCGAAACGAGGATAGTGTGGCTGTAGGTCATCGACCATCCCTACAATGTTGTCCCATTCCAGTTTCCGCGCGGTGTTTACGAATTTGGTGCAGAGTAATTTTGGGGACAGAGGGTTTCCCTATTTAACGCCTATTTACAAGATCGTAGCTAACTTTGATCTGAATTCATAAAAATCTGGTTGTAAAGTTTGTGTGACTCTCATGTAAAATCAATAATTGAATAACTAGAGAAACGTTGACTAGCCAGGCATTTCCATAAATGCCTTCTTAAGGCGACAAAATGAATGCAAAGCTTAATCCAATGAAAACGAGAAATATCGGGCTCTCATTTCCCGCGCAATATTAAAGTGCACTTCACTACTGTGCTTTTATAATTTATCGTAGTGGATGCTCATTAAAAGTTCGCTTGATCGCACCACATTTCTTCACCCTATCTTGTGCCAGTTTTTCTTATGCAACCGGCTGTGTATTAGTTTAAGAACATTAATATTCGGCCAAGTTCGGACCGCTATATCGTCCTTAAGTAATTGGTTCCAGGAATCGCCTTTGCCACAGAAGTGGGTGCTGAAAGAATCCTAGTCGCAAAGCTGCCAACATCTATCCGATACGCAGGAGCCGGTGAGTGCCTGTGGTGAAGACTTGAGAACGCCCAAGCACGACTTTCTCGGATCTCATGAAAACTGGGGCCGGCCAACATTCCACGTGTCAACGAGGTCTCGTTCATATCCTCAATAGCCAAACCCATACGCGAATCCATTCATTTCCGTGGGTGCTTTTTCCACGACAACAAAACGAATGAGAGAAGTACTCGGAAGCGCACAATCAGAAGAGAGATCGTCTTAGTATCTACAATAAAATAAGAATTTAATGTTGTGATAGAGAAATTTATCCCTACATAATAGAATCGGTCTGTTCTACTAATTACGGGTTCATGTCAGTGTAGGAAGCTCACTGCACTCCCTCACTTCCTCATCCTCTTCGAAATCTACTAGAAACATTTCGAAATGGGTATGTGGTTATGAAAGTTGCACCATATTGAATTTGGAGAAATAATGTAATCTATTTTTCTACACATTCTGGAGTTAAAAAAGCATACCGTTTATGGTATTCTTTCGTCGTGGTTCCTTTTGCACTTGTAGGCTGTTATCGTTTTTTCTCTTCACTGAATTGTCCTTTAATGTTATTACTTCTTCATAATGAATTGACTGAATATTTACAAGTCGATAAGCAAGTTAATGACGGATGACTCAGTAAATTAACAGAATTCTTTTATCCACTTCTTTCAAGCCTTATTCCTATAGATATTTTCGAATCCAATGCTTCAATTTTCCTTGGTTTCATAGAAATAGCTTCGTTGATAACTGAAAAATTGCTGATTTCCTATACAACATTTTTGAAAGAGTAAAGGATCCCTGTTAAATGGAAAGGATGAAACTGTAGTAAACCATAAGCACAAAGTATATTCTGCGTTGCTCGGTTTCCTGATTGACCTATGCAGACCTGAGCAGTCGCACTAACAAATTCAGCACTGAAGGACACCGTACTCTTCCACAAATATCAATCTCTTGTCGTAACAGCTGATTTCTACTCTACTTCTACTGAAAAATTGACACCTCTGTTATTCTATGATCTTCCAAAAAAACATTGACGATTAAACAAGCAACTTAGAGTTTCATTAATTGAATCGTTTCTCCAGATATGACGATGCAACGAAAGAATTACATAAACATGAACGTCACACGGCATTTTTGGTGGCCAAATGCGATAAATAAAAAACAGTCATTCGTGCCGACCATGGTCTCCAAATTACTGTTCCTGTCAAAAAAAGGAATGAAACTGACAACTGCGCAGACTGTGTTGTCACGAGGTCAGCAGATCAGCATATGAAACTGAACTCTTTCAACTCTTCTGGTTTGCTGTTTGAAATGTGAGGTCCTCCAATGGAAAACGAGCATGAAGCCTTACCTACAAAGCTTTTTTCAATTATATTCACCTCATTCTACCTAATTAGTGCCCAATTTGTTCAGTACCTTTCCTACAGCACTTACAATTTATGAAATGGGGTAAATCACTACTATAGTTAGTGGACTGCCCTCCAATAATTTCCTGAACTTGTAAGCTTCCCTGTATTCTACTCGTTTTCAGTTTTTGGACTCAACAGAAGGGAGCAGGAATTCATCAATTCTTCACCTTTGCAGGTATAATGGATATAACAACTTTTCTTTGAAGGCCATGTGTGGCGCAGTAGTTGGAGGCGCCACTGCAACACACGCGCGGAATCGATCCCGGCGCCCATGGCCCACCAAGCTTTCCATCCCTCTGGGCTTGGCAAATTGGCACCAGACCTGTCTGAGAGGATAGCAGCACTGACTCGATAGATCTGTAGGCCACCGCAATTCTAAAGGCCAGATATGCATTCAATCACCTCCAACGATACTTAATGAAATCGAATGCATGGCGCACCTCTCAGGGATTGATCAACGCCGAGAGCTTTACCCACTGCCCTTTTATCAACGACTTTTCTGTAGAATTCTTTTATATTACAGAATCATAAACGCTGAGCATATCATCCACGTGGAAATCTACCCCGCAAAATCCGGATAAAACAGAGAAATGAAATGATGCGAAGAAAAGAGCTGTTCAGACCAACGGATGACCATGACAATATATAAAATGGGCAATAAATGGTAATGACATAGACAAGCGCGGATTCTTGTGCAACAACAATCATACAGTAGAACAGTTATAACACCCGCATCACAGCGACATCTACAAAGTGAAAACAACAAATTATGTTGATTATAAGAGCGGTTATATTGACTCTATCAAGCAATCACATATTGTTTATCATAAATTATTATATCACTAATGTCTTAATCACTTGAAGAAAAAAAAAACGGTTGAATGTCGAATACCACAACCGTACAGGTGCTCTGGAGAAATACGTATATTGTCAGAGGTCAAGCAAAAATGGCCAACCCTTAAAACAGCAGTAAATATAGTATCTATGTCTATCTAAAATCATCTACGAAACCATAAAGCCTTCAAAAGTGAGATAAGAGTGGTGCAATTCAGCACACGATAACGAAAACATATACAGGTACTTACAAACGATTCGGAATAAGGTCAAGACTCTTAGACCCGCAAGCGAAACACCGCCATTACACATACTAATACCCTCTGATAACAGTATAAAAAAACATTAATCTAAGCTGATGACGAATGGATGGACAACAACAGAGAGCTCTTTGTGAATGACATCAATAATGGAGCTCGCACGACTAAGGAGGGAATGATTGATGACAATGCATTGAAATATTTGTTCAATCTTCTTGTGTTTTCCATAATTAAACATCAGAACTTCAACAGGATAATTTTAAAAACCATTGCATTATGTATCTTCCCCATCATAGTTCATCCTTGGGAACAAAACGGAGAAAAAAAGCTATGACCGGCCGTTATGCTCCTTCTCAGCTGGATGACGAAGGACTGCAGCGGCCGACTGTCTCGTTATGCGAGTGGTTTTTATAGGAACCACATCGCCCTCCGGATATGACGGATCCGAACCAGCTCGTTTTCTTCGACAAACAGGTTCTGGTGTAGGAGACGAGGAACTATTTTCAGGATTTATGTTCTTCGTCAATGAGGCAATGATGGGAGGCAAGACGGCTTTACGTGAACTCTCGAATACCTGAAAAACAAAAAACTATAAGTATGGATTCCTCACACTATTTGTCGAACCATACCAAATTCTAAGATACGCTTGTAGTTAACCTCCTTTTTTTCCAAAACGCTACAGTATCGTACTTTGAAAAAACCGTGTTTTTTTTATGTTACACGTTCCAAAAAGTCAATATTTGGATCAGATTCCGTTTTCTGGGAGGTAACAGAAATATACGTTTGATCGAGATCAAACAAACATTCATCCTCGATTACTGCCACAAACGTTGTCTAGAAAGCACCAGGATTCACACATAAACGCATACAGTCCAACATTTGTTTTTCGATAATCGCCAATAATTTTTTGAAAACTAGAGTTCTTGAGCATTGAAGACGTTGGTAGATCTATGGATGACATTTTACCCTGTGGCTTTAAATTTAATGGACTTGTTGAATCGCACCGTTGTTTGACAAAAAAAAAAAGACGAGACTCGACGTAGAAAGTACTTCCAAAGGGTTGAAGAAATTGGAATTCATTCTTGTTGAATATGAAAGCTTGTTTTATAGCGGCAAAGATCTAATATACTAAAAGTTTTCACTTCAATTAATAAGAGTTAACTACGAGCTGAACGATGAATGTTCAAGATTGTGAAGCGAAAGTATTTCCGGCTATGAATGAATAATATATGATTCATATTAGGAGCACTGTTAAGCACATACAAATTCTAGACATACCGCGTCCAAGTGATACTGTAACCTGTAACGTCGATAGAAAATCGAGATCTCTTGTGGCGTTCGATTTCCAACAATCTTCGACACTTCACCGAACTTCTTGCCAACTTTTTTGAAAGCTATAAAAAAAGTATTCTACTGAGCTGCAAATTCACGGAAAATTTTCAAGGCACACCTCTTACAATTTCCAGGATTTCATCATCTCTGAAGCCTTCGAGAGCTACCCGACTGACCACACTGCCAAAATCACTTTGTAGAGCGCACCTTAAAGCAGGCGTAAGACCATTCGGATTTTCACATTAGTTCCTTCCAATATATAATATTAACCCAAATTCTCCACCCAATTTGACGGTCACTCTCAACTTTGGTCCTTTTTTCGTTATTATCACCTAAACCTACCAATCTGTGACCTGAGTTACAAAACATTCCAACTTCATTTTATCCCATTTTGATTTAGAAAAAAATAAACGAATACACCTCCCAGCCTCCTCTCCATACAAAAATACTTGTTGATTTTATTTGAACATATTCACTATCGAATAAGAAGTAAAACACAAACAAGTGGTTTCACCAGCTGTAAAAAAAAGCTCTCAACGTTGATCAATTCTCTAGGGTACCATGCATTCAACTTCATCACAAACCATTAGATGTTTGAATGCATATCTAACCCACACGATGACTAACGCTGGTCTACCGATGTATCAAGTCAGTGCTGCTATCTTTCTGGATATGTCTGGTACCAATTTGCCCATCCCAGAGAGATGGAGGCCTTGGTGTGCCTGGGGCGCAGGATCGAACCTGTGTATTGCAAGGCACCCCTAACCACTGCGCTATATGGACTCTTTAGTTGCTCTATAAAAGATAAATGATAAAGCTTTCAGAGTTGGCCAATCATTAGGAATGCGCCATACATTCGACTCTATCAAACGCCATAAAAGGGATCACTGTTAGTTTGATCTTCTAAAACAAGACTGAAGCCAACATCCCGAACCCAGAGTGATGGAAGACTTACTCTGTTCGAAGAGGAACGGGAGAGGACGAGGGAAGCGAGGAATTTAGAACTGAACCAAAATATCTTGTGTACTGCAAGATCCATCAACCACTACATTAAACGAGTCCCTTTTCAGTGTCTATTTAAAAGAAAATTGAGGAATTAGATAACTATAGTGACTCATAATGCAGAAGTGTGATAATACCAACAGAAAGATAGGTGAGTTATGCTTACTAACCACATCCTTTTACCCGAGTCAACCATGCTAAGTGTAGCGCCGTTGTTTGTCATTTCCAATAATCTGTGACGTGCAGCTGTAATCACGGCCCTCAGTGTCAACAGAACCCATAACCACCATCCCATATACCACTTAATTGACATAAACCCTTAAGAAAGCTTGTAATATGCTAAACAATATTCACATACATTTCCCATACTCAAATGAGTGTTTTGGCCTTAAACGTTTTGGAAACCAAATATTCCACGACAATGACAAAGCACCACTGAGACCGTAGTATGCAACCTTTTTTGACACTTTCCAATATGCCGAGTAGTCACCGTAAAAGATAGGCGACGAAACTTCCGCATTTTCATAAATCATTGTTGCCGCCTATCACATAAGAATAGTATTCTTGAATATATCATACCTTCTCACGCTAAATACAATACAACAGTCCTTTTCTAAAAATCGCTACATGGATTGGCATTTTGTGACGTGAAATATAGTTTTATTATAACCCTGTTAGATGAAGTAATTTGTTGCCAAACCACTATAAAAGCTTGACATTTGAGAGCTACGTACTAACGAAGGGCACATCCAGCGCGATGGTCACCGATGCTCTAAAATACACACCTAGTCTATGGTTCCCACGCTCTGAGCTCAACGAGCCTTCCATGCTTTCAGTATAGGTAGTTGATACCAGACTTATCTGAGAGGATAGCAGTACTGACTAGATACATCGGTAATCGCAGCGAGACATTGTATAGGCCACATATGCATTCAGTCACCTGCAACGATGCCTAATGAAGCCGAATGCACGGCGCATCCCTCAGGGACTGGTCAACACCGAAAGCTTTATCCTTTATCCTTTTACGTACCAAAGAAGACTGCCGCATGCATTGACTCCATATACACTGGAAAAGTGTTTTCTACAATATGCCTAACCACAGACACTATCATCATTGTGAATTTTGGGCTCTTTACTTTTAGTTTACCACCTTTTCCTGAACAAAGTATATAGCTCATCGCATTTCTTTTAAATAGTATTACTGCGTATTAGTTATTATCTCCACTCAATGGAACAAAAACGAATCGACAAGATATGAACGAAAACGTAGAAGAGCTACCGAATCTATCCCTCCGTCCATCACTCCCGCCGATACACAAACGTACAAACTGTTTCTAAACTCCAATGTTCTCACAAGAAGCCTTAGAGTTTGAAAAACAACACCGCATTCGTAAAGTATCNCCCACCCCCCCCGCCGATACACAAACGTACAAACTGTTTCTAAACTCCAATGTTCTCACAAGAAGCCTTAGAGTTTGAAAAACAACACCGCATTCGTAAAGTATCTTCCAACGGTTTACAGCCTCATCAGGGAGAGGGAGGGAGGGAGGGAGGGTGAGGAAGAGCAGGGCTGGGGGAGGGCTCCTGGGTGTCGGGCTGCGATGTACAGCGGTAGATTCGTCCCCTGGCAAGGCTTCCCAAGCTGAAAAGGAGCTCGGCGTTCCCATTGGGAAGTTCAGCTAAGAGTAAACCAATACCTCGATCCACCACCATCCTGGTATCGAACAAGTTGCATGGTGGCAAACCTCGCTCTGATCCACAAGAGCGCGACCGCCTGTGGTGATGACGACCTGGAGCAGACTTTGGCCCGCTGACCTAGGGATTATAGGGAACAACAATGACTAAACCACCAAAACTCCGAAAAAAATGGAAATTACGCTGGTCCATTGAAGACGGGCCACCTAACTATCCAAGCATTCGTAACGTGACAAAGCCGGTTTTCAACAAATCCCTCAAATTTTTTCCCATAGTTGCTACAGTGGTGAATTTGATGACTCAACATTTACAGAACAGACTTCGCCTTATTTCTACAAAGGTATGTGTAAAATTTCAAGACGTTATTATCATTTCAAATTTTCTGCCGAGTAAAATCTTCAAAACATACAAAAGTTTGAATCGTTTAAACCCTCTACGCAAGCCTAGCAGTAGCAAACATTAACGATGCATTCGGGACACATATACGCATATTGACGATGCATTTGGAGACACGACGATGTCCTGCTCGATAAAATCTCCCTTGTCCAATCATTTTGTTGTTCGAAGTAGAGGCGTCGAGAAAATTGTGAGCTATAGAGAACAAGAACTCTACCACTGCAGAGCAACATAAGTGGTGCCGTGTTGGCAACGGCTTGTAGATACTAATGTATTTCATTTCAATTGAACTCCATTATGATCTCCTTATTCAAAGATGAGAAATTTAGCGAATTTCAGCCGCATATGAATCACATGGGGTGTGGATAGCGCAGTAGGTAGTGACCCCCTCTATCAGGAAGCAAAACGCGCTAGTTCGATCCACACCCCAACGCTCTCCTCCTAACCATATACGAACTCCTTTGCCCAGCTGTCTCAAAGAATGCGGGGAGAATTGACTAGGTCAGCACTTTATGACATCCGTAAGGATGAAATCCTCAAGGAGCAACTGGAACAACATGCGAAATGTTTGAAGACCATTTTGGACGAGGAGTGCAAGGAAAATGAATCAAATGCGAGAAGTGCTGAGGTCAGCACAGCAAATGTGATGACGGCTAGTGTAAAAAAAATTAATCACATGCGACTCATGATGTTCAGAATGTGCTATTAAATACATGCAATTCAAGGAAATGGCGACTGCACAGATCCGAAAGGTTTTCACAAAACATTAATTGCATTACTGTACTTTTATTAATTCTGATAAAAGTGTGTATCATACCAACTGAGAAAAGTAGCCGATTTTCTTCAAGGTAGGTATAAATCATTTAGAGAGTAGAGAGGCTATCTCACTGCTCATATTTCTCCCAGCAGAAACTCCATTACTAACTGGCGTTCACGACCTCCGAATTAACAATTTGAAACAAACCTTGGATTTGTTACAGGTTTGAACTTCTGCGTTAAATCCATGATTTGCTCGCTCGTGAGCTTTTTCTTCACCGGATGTGTTGGAATCTGCAATTACAAATTCCAGCATGAACTTTTACACAGCAGGCAGCATGGCCGAAACGACTAATATCCAAGAATATCGCAAGCGTCCTTTTCAGTGCATTTTATTGATAAAATATTTGCTCTGAATTATGAATTCGTCTCAAAACCTATAGGTCCAAAACAAGTCCATAACGCTTCTAAATTTCAATCAGTTGCAAAATAATAAAAAGTGTATGTATATGTTAAGGATTTGGTAATCTGTTACTCCAAATTTAGAGTCGTAAATTGGAGAAAATGCTACGATTAGATTTTTCCTATTTCTCTTGGAAAAAAAAACTTTCAAAAAGCGTCCAAAACATTGAATTCCATTCATTCTGCTAGAAAAGTGGAGCCCGAACACCAAATCAGTACAAATATTATCACTGCTCCAGTCCTGCCGCTACTACAAGACTAGCTCGACGGCATTCATGATCGTGCAATAAAGAAAATATTTTCATGAATATGACGACACAACCATATGGATGTTTAAAAGGGCTAAGTTTTGCTATAAACAAACCTTACCACACGTTCTAAGAAAGAAACGCCCAGAAATAAAAGTAATGCACCAACCTCGTCGAAATCTGGATTCATGGCAACAGCCTCGCGACGCTCAGCTTCGAGCCACTCAAGGACCTAGAACAACAGAATTGTCTAATGTAAGAACAAGATTGCTATTTCAAGTGCAAATATTGATCTAAAAAATAATTTGGAGCATGTGTGGGAAAATAAACAGAAAATAAACATGGAAACTATCATAATTTGCAAACAAGTTATGAGTTAAAGAAAAAGGATAAAGCTTTCGGCAATGATCAATTCCTGAGGGATGCGCCAATCATTCGACTTCATTAAGCATCAATGAAGGTGACTGAATGATGGCCTTCCCAATGGCTCGCGGTGGTGTACCAATGTATCGAGCCAATGCTGCTATCCTCTCAGACAAGTCTGGTACCTACATACCCACCCCGCAAGAATGGAAGGTTTAATGTACTCACAACCACCAACTTCTGTCACACTCAAACAAGAATAGTATTTTGACTAAGAACCTATGCACCGAAACATTTTCCTATGAAGTAGAAAGCACACTGTTAGAAGCGCTTTTCTCTTTTTTAAGAGTAACCTGCACCTACCTCTGAACTCGACATTGTCCTTTTATTATCTTTCTCCAGCTGAATCCATCGTTTTACAATTCTTTCATCCGCCTCGAATAACTTTCCAACGACAGTTCGATGAGTACCATTCTTTCTAAACGACATATCAACAAAGCAGTAAATGTGAAAGTGTGCATGGAATCGCATGAATAACTTTCTCAAGAGTCCTAATCAATAAGTACCTACACCCCGTGCACGATAATACAAGCTAAAATGAATCCTTCAAGTAAAACGCAATTTCGAGATTGATTTCAACAGAATTCGAATTCGTGTAGGCTTATCAAAGAAATCTTACATATTGATTGGTTATACCAAGGTTAAGGGAAGGTCGGTTTTAAAATAACTTTGACAGAGTCTACACAGCCAACTTAGTTTACTCTAACATAGAACGGTTTTCCACATAGATTTTAAGAATAGATGAAACACTTTTACAAAGATGAGCACGACAAACACGCTCATATGAAGACAAGTAAAGATTTTCGTTGAAAATTGTGCACCACCGGACAATACAAAAGCACACATTACATGTAAACAAATGTCAATGCTGATCATTACAATAGATGACCTGTCCACCAACAAGCTTGAACTTGACCAACGGACTTCATCCAATAATAGGAGATGAAAGTATCATGCTTACTAATGATCCTCATTTTAACCTTTTTTGCCAAAATGGTTGCCACATGTAGCTTGTCGAGTTGTAGCTGTGGTGGTGGTGGTGGTGTGAGTGGGTGAGAGAACGACTTATCTATGGGCAACATAAACTGCTCCTCCGGAATTCCTGTGTTATTTATTTGCGCCGATTTGAATAACCCCATCCCATTTACACGGCTCTCAGCTTTTTGACTCAGAACTTTGACTCAGAGTCAAGAAGTGTATAAAATCCGTACATATTACATCAGATTACAGTATTATAACCACAAGGGTATGCATGCTACCATTCACGGTACAAGTACATAGGAAAGGAATAAGTTGACAGCGAGAACAGACATACATGCACACATACACACAAATAATTACTCTACAGTAGCTCACCTATAATAAAGTTGACAAATGGAACAGTACTTCGCCGGCCTGGGCCGCCCTTCCCACAAGTACTTCGTACAGTTTGCGCACTCAAAACGTGGTACTTTCACTTCAACTGCGCTTGTAAGCCTAAAACAATCGTTAAAAACTCATACGATTCCCCCGAATTTATATATAGAAAAGCACAATCTTAATGTATATACCTTTCTCTGCAAGTGCACTGCGTATAACGCTCATGTATACAGGATCGCCTTTTGGAGTCGTAATAGTACTTCGTAATCTCACCCAGATAATACTGTCGCATCTAAATAAAAAACATTGAGTAATACTCATACATTCACTAATAAGCAAAAAGAAAATCAAATCTTACGAATTTGTCCTGAATGGCTGCAAAATTTTTCCCTTTCAGATCTCTGAGAATACGTTCAAACTCTCGTTGTTGAGCCACATTCAAACTGAAATGCTGGATTTCACTGCGTACTTATTTACTTGGGTGGCTCGTCTTCACTGGTTGTGCTGGTACCAGCAAAAATTCCATTTTTTCAAAGTTTTGCTGGTTTAGCTATCGTGAATACCCGGAGTCATGATGTCAGTCCAGCCAAAATCTGCCCCAGGTCGTCACCACTACAGGTGATCAGAGGGTGATTTACCACCATGAAACTAGTTTGATACCAGGACGGTGGTGGATTCTCGTACTGGTTTACACTTAGTCGTGATGGCAACGCCGGACTCCTCAGTTCGGAAAGCCCTTCGGGGGATGAATCCCCGCTGTACAACGCAACCCAATACCCAGGAACACCTAGCCGCGATAAGGAAGTAAACCGTTGTGAGGAGAATTTACTACAGAAAACGAAATACAATGAGGTGGGAAACATGCGACTTTTGAACACTCGAAGAGGACAACGTGCGACTAAATGAAATGTTTACAAAATATACATAAAAGAACTACACAATAACTTACTCTTCGAAAGGCTGCGGTAAATTTGTCCACTGCTCAACTTCAATATTTTCTAACAGTGCATCAATATTGTAGTTGTGTTTCATAAAACAAAATAATACCTGAAATATACGAATCAAATCAAGTCCTAAAGTAAAAAGAAAACCTCTCCTTTCACTAACCGAATCCAGCTCAATTCTCCCACCGTACTGTGAACGAATTGCTGACCAAGCTTCATCAAGCTCTTCAGTTGAATACCCGGAGCTTCCGCTAGGTTCTTCTTGCCACATCTAGAAATGAGTACACTATTCATAAAATAAAATTAATTTAGTCATTCTGATGAAAAATCCATCTAGTGTGCCCAGAAATCCTAGAATCCTTTCATGGAACATCATTTTAAGACAGAACTCTATAAGTCACCTAGCTTAATTCATAGAAATATTTCCACCTAACGGTCGCCTTTTGTTTAAATCCATTTAGGTAAAAAACTTGCCACATTTTCGCTGCCTCTCGAGTATGTGTACTTCTACCGCCTGTACATTAACCCTGAACATAGTTATGCCTGTAGCTCCCAAGAGATAGTCTTAGACAATACTTTAGACAAAAAGCAGCACAGCATGACGGAAGAATTCTGCTAGATCACAGGAAAATGGGTAGCAGGCAACAATAGGGCACGTGTAGCGCAATGGTCGGAGGCGCTCTGCAATACACATGGGATAGATCCCGGCGTCCATGGCTCACCAAGCCATCCATTCTCCAGTGTTGGCAAATTGGTATCAAACTTGCCCGGGAGGATAATAGCAGCACTGGCTCGACTCATTGGTAGACCACCCAAGTCATTGTAAAGGCCAGACATGCATTCAATCACCTCCAACGATGCTCAGTGAAGTCGAATTCATGCCGCATCACTCAGGGATTGACCAACACCGACAACCTTACTCTTTGTTTTTTTAAGCAACAATGGATAGTTGTACCTTCAGTTAGAAAATAGAATCGTATTTCCTGGCCAAACTGGGTAAAATAACAGAGTAAAAAATCTCTGTCAAATGTTAATCTCTCAATATCACTGTTCCAAAAAACGACATACCAGTTCCTCTCTGTCAGGTTCCTCCTCAGCTTGCCAAGGAGCTACGAAATCACACGCATAAAATGGCTCAAAAGTAGCCTAAAGATGAGTGTGCACTAATATATGTTAAAGAAAAATTCATAACAAAGAAACTACAAGCAACTGTTCGACCCATTGTGAGGCTTAGAAATATGAAACATAAAAAAAAGGACCTGACCCCAACTTCATCAATTTGCTACAGGGGACCTACTTAGTTAACGTGAAGACGAAGCCTCAGTACGAGTAGAGCTTTAGTGATTTATAACCATAATGATGGTGAGATGTTTGCAAAACTCTTGCTAATAGCACCTATGAGTCAATATCAATACACGGGTGGGAAAAAGGCGAAACGAAGGACTCGCATGGTGTGGTGATGAACGTGTTAACCTCGGAAACGGTAATAGCGCATTCGTTCTCCACTGCAGACACCAGCGGTTCGGAGTTTTGCAAATATTTCAGCATCATTATGACAATATTCATGATTTATTATGACAATATTAAACAATACTACAACATTTCACATAACACTCTACCGTTAAAAAGAATAGGCAGTAAATTAAAGGTATATTTGTTCAAATTTGGATGTGAATTTGTTTAGCACCATAAAAAACCGTCGAAACATCGCTTGAGTAAGTCACAGGAGCAGAACTACAAGAGAAGTACAGGAACGTCTTGCACCCTAGAAATTCCCTATGAAGAAAATTTGTAGTAACCTGATGATCCGGACCAATCCTAGCAGTGAGTTCAACATGCATATTTCGTCGTCGAGTGCCACCAAGAGGGGAGACGGGCTCAGCAAGACTACTTCTTGTTCGAGGACCAACCATGTCAATTGACAACTTGTCCTTTTCCTTAGTACTTTTATTTCGTGGTACCATATTTGGTATACGTGTACCACCTTTCGGTGGTTGTACAATCCGAGCTGAAACAAAAAACATCAAGAATGCTACAACTGACTAGCCCGACAATAGAATCTCTTAAAGAAAATAGGATAAACCTACGTTGCTTCAGTCTCTTAGAATCAACATAGTTGTCAACAAATTCAGCAGCTGATGGATCACAGGTTCTCGTAATCCTGTAAAGCACTTTTTCGCTTAAAACACAATCTTTTGCAAACAAGGATGAGAACCGAAAACTTTAGCTCCAACCAAAACAAGTCGGCTCTTCTGCCAATACTTACTTAGCTACTTAGATTCCCCGCCCTCATTGGTTGTGCGGACTCTAGCATAATCTCTATATTTTCAGAGTTTTGCTAGTTTAACCACTGTAGTTCCCCGGAGTCCCGAGGTCAGCCAGGCCAAAGTCTGCTCTAGGTCGTCACGACAGGCAGTCGCAGCCCTTGTGGATCAGAGGGAGATTTACCACCATGCGACTTTGATACCAAAACGGGGGTCGATCCTGGTATTGGTTTACTCTCAGCTAGGCTTCCTGATGGAAACGCCGGACTCATCAGCTTGAGAGACCCTAACAGAGGATGAATCCCTCGCTGTACATCGCAGTCCGACACCCAGGAGAACCTCCCAACCACGATGAGGCGGTAAACCGTTGGGAGGTTCCTGCCAATACCTGTTAGCAAATGGAAGACATACTCCGAACCGAGTATATACTTCAGGATCTCACCTTCCACTTTTCCTTACAACCTCGTCAGTCCTGCGAACGCCATTAGACTTCTTCTTTTTCGAAATGGCTTCACAAGATAACTGTGCTGGGCTCGACTTCGACTGAAAGGCAACTGTAATTGCTGAATGGACTTCAAAATAGGGATCTATATAGCTCTTCAATTATTTCGATAAAGCTACAATAAGAAGAATACTTCTCTAGATAACGTCAGTTTACACTCATGAATTTCTACTGGCTACCACAAAACTTCCGAATGTTTCTAATGGGTGTTCTATTCAAAAACGGGTTCCTTGCCCAGACGGCTTTTTATAAAAAAGACAGTAAATGGACGCCAAAACAGGTCTACGGGAGAGTATACGTATGACATTATGAAGTATTTCCATCATCGAAGTTTAGTAGTGGATTTGTCAAAGTCTTTTGAATACAGCATTGCATCTTTGAAGATAAACTGCACAAGAGACATCTACATGGGAAATGATTCTAGCCAAGAGGCTGGATAATGCTATAAACAAAATGTCATATATCACATTACATACGCTACTTAAACTAGGACTAAATCCTTCATAAGAAAGCTCACTAACGTCCTGGTCGTCTTCGGAAGGAGGCGTTAGCAGGCTCGACGACGTTTTCGACGCATTCGTCGATTCAGTGACATCTATTTGAAGACCATTCTGAAACATGTAAAGGATGAAAGAAAGGAAAAAAAAAACGAAAATATGATTTTGAAACCAGAAGGTTCACCTGGAAAGTACACTTCGTTCTGGTCTAAGGACAGCTTACTGTTGTACTAATGAGGGACAAGTGGTACTATTGTAGTAAACTGCAGTGAATGTTACAAGAACTAGCTCATACTATGTAGTAATTGAAGCTTCATAGTATGTAGTACTTGTTTCTGCTAGTACACTTGCACTACCACTACCTTAACAAAACCATGCTCTGATTACAAAGCAATTTCTTCGGTAAGTACTACGAATACAGTATACAGCGCGCTATAACTCGTCCGTAGAACTCAGCAGGTAACGCAAAGGACCAGTTCGCCACAGTACTACCACAGCGTAACGTATAGCATCAATTCACCACGGTACTGCATGAGTTCGCCACAGTACTACCTCGTCAGTTCATCATGGTACTACCAATACGTTACGCTCACTTATGAGCACGCAATACAGGACATGTCACTATACTGCTGAAGGAGTGTTTCAAAACATCCCAATCGGTACGAACCTCACTGGTCGCTGCGTCGACGTTCGGTGACGGAGCTTCGTGACCGCTCGATGACGTCATTGTATCGTCGACAACGGTCGGTGCGTTCACTTCGATCCCTTCGGATACTTTTGCGGGCGCAATTCTATGAATTGAAATCACTTCAGAGTTCGATTTCTTTATGTTCAATAGCTTATGTTGTGATCGGGTGACGTCCACCGACGCAGACACTCGTCTACTGTGCGTCTTCTGCAGCGTGTGCGTGGCTAAGTGAATGGTGGCTGGCTTCTGGAGCAGTGGATGCGTCTGGATAAGCAGCGACGGCGCTGTCGAAACGCGCTGCATGTACTTCGAGCCTGGCTTTACGTCTAAAACAAGAGTCATTAGTGACCTTAAGTGTGCTCTAAAGTCACGTGACCTTAATAAGCAAGCGATATGGCCATTTCTCGCTTAGGCTTTCACAATGGCGTACTGTTTCACCAGGACTCGTCTTGCAGCCTATGTACGTTAGTTATCGACTACCATTCTCAGAAAATAGCGACTTATGACATGAGTTCGACCTCGCTTAACAAACTTTTTTACTTTGCCGAAAATTTTTCCTGAAGTGAGCTTTCTTATGGATCGAAATCGCAATAGGCTGAATGCTATTATGAAACGATGATCGACGACGAACTGCTTCAAATCATCACGACGAATGCGTGGAGCGAGAGACACAAAGCGACCAGTGCGCGCGGCCGAGAGAGCGCACTTGAGCACGCCGGATGCCGGAGGCGCAGAGTGACGCCCAGCGCCGCCAACACCGCACAACAAACGCGATTTCAGGCCTACAGAGCTCAAATTTTCGGGAATTTCCCGAGATTTTCCGATGAACGCCTTATGAGAAAATATCGTTAGTGAAAAATGTAAGAATAAATCACTCAGAGGAAGGTTAGAGGGTTAAAAATTGCAGAACACGCGACTCGCTGGTAGAAGCGTGTGTGTTCGACGGCGGCGGGCGGTGCGACCTACCGTAATCGGCGAGGGAATCGGAGTGTGCCATACAAGAAAGAAATTATCGATTCTTCGGCAGCCCATCTACATTGTCGGCAATTTAACGTACTGAACTCTGACTGAATATGGTCAGACTCGATTTAGATCTACATGAAAATCATACCTATGTGGTCTTTACGATCGTAGAGACAATCAGCTACTTGATTTTGTTAGGTACAGAAGTGATATTAGGGAAAACAAAGCACTGATAATGCTTACTGCATGTGGATTATTAAAGATTTAGGAACTATTGAAGTTTAGCACCAATCCAAGGAATATCCCTTAAGATTCTGGGATTTAGGACATATTTATTAGAGCATGGAAAACTATCCCAAGAACATCTGGTTTGTTACCATAAAGTGCCACTATTTTCATTTTACACTCTGCGAACTTAAGATGGCTACTTCTCTGGTGTAAACTGCGTAGTAAGTACGTCTATAAAATTATGCTATTAAAAAAGTCCGCATAAAAAATGCACCACCTATTTTTGAGAATGTTCTCCTGTGCAAAGCGCTCGAGTAGAGGCTGGAAATGATGAAAATTAGTAGAGCTTACTTTACAAGTTGCTTAAATCAGACATTATCGTTTATCCAGTCCCTCCTTTATTATAAGCATCTTACGTCCCTTATAGGCTCGGATGCATTACGTGGTGAGCATTTTCAGGAATGGAAGTGATATTTAGGTCAAGAGGTCCATTTTCACAAAAGTCAGCTGATCAAAGCTCTTAATGAGTTAGTTCATTAGCGATAATGCAATGTTCCAGTACAAATCCTACTTAACCTAATCGTAAATTAATGCATCCATTCGATATCACAACTGAGAAGGGGAACATTTTGTGGTGTTAACCTGAGACCATCCTGGCACTGCTGTCACCAAACTCTTCAAAAAAGTTTTTTCCGTCCAACGTAGCAGCTCTGAAAACTACTAGATGTTTAAAAGTGGTAAATTGCGATGCAAGTGTTCTGCTTTCCTTTTACGCTGCTCTTCTGTGAAGAATATGAACAATACTGCAAGCAATAGTAATATCAATGATGTTTGAATTGTCAGTGATTCGCACAGTCTAAGATTTTCCACAAGCACTTCAAAAGCTCAGAAAAAAGTCTAGTCTTCACTTAGGTTTTACCCTGAAGTCGTTTCCATTAAGTAAACCCAAAACCAATTAGCTCTGCAAAATTTTCCTTCAAAAACTGCTCAGCTAAGAAGTACTTATGGTTAAAGCTAGTTAATGCTTTAAACAAACCACGTTGATCATTTAGTTTTTCAGTCAGTGGAAAAGAATGTTAAAGGCTATAAATCTAGCCATTCATGTGAAATGTTTTATAAATTCTGAAGAACTTGAAAACGCTCGAGACGTTTTCACAAAGGTAGCATCCGAATCGCAATAGTTTGTAGTATATGAGTGACTCAGCTCCTTATCCTATCGCTCTGTCAAACAACCGTGGTCATTTGTAAATGGGAAAGAAATAAATAATCACTAGCCTATAAATAGTTGCGTTCTATTTCGTGATTTGATTCAGCGCCTTTTATTGTTTTATGACTTCATTGAGTTTTCCACCCTTCAATTCACTTCCCATATCAAAATCGTCTACATAAGTTGCTTGTAAGATTTAATGCTATGTAAATGTAGATAGCTGTGTGATAAAAGATGATAAGAAAGACGATGAATGTCGACTGATCACAACGTGATAACGATCTTCATTCTATACGACGCATAATAAACATTTTATTTTTTATTTTTTATTTTAATAGGAATTTAAATCAGTGGCTCTTCCTCAGTGGAAGGCACGTAAAAATGGTGGGATTTTCGAGAAGCTGTTGACCATGTGACTACCATTTAGACTCCCATCTTTCTCTATGTGTTATTGAAGTGTTTGGCCTACTAAGTTGTGTATTAGTGTACCCTTCCAGGCTCTGAAGAAGGCGTGCCGAAACGTCAGCTACGATTGTGTTGTATGTGTGTTATTGTAAGGATGTAAACGTACACTGTTAAGCAACCTCGCGATTGCTGAGACAAAAAAACGACGAATTAGGAACTTATTCATGTGAAAGTTATCTTGAGGTTTTCTCCAAATTTAGAAGGAGCAACGATCGTCATTAATACATGTGGCATTAACAGTTTAGGGTATGATTACGTGCCTATGATTACAATTTGTATATATTTTGTTTTCGTAGAAAGAGAAGAAGAAACGGTAGTGCTGTAGTTTCTAGTATGGTAAATGTTTACAGTAATCGGTAGTTGAGTCGTGTTGACATTGGGGTACTACTTATTTTATTTTATTTTGACTCATCTTCACGTCTACTGTGCGGATCCCAGCACTTCTCACACTCAATCCGTTTCCTCGTATACATTGTCGACGAGGACCTTCCAACTTTTACGTATGGTTTAGGTTACTGCTTAAGGATTTTCATTTCATCTTAAATGCCGTAAAATGCTGGTCGTGAAATTTTCCGTGCAGTCTTGAGATAGCCTGGCTAGAGCGTTCCCAATTGGATTTCAGAGAGCGATTGTTTCCCAGACAAGTCCGGTACCAATCTCCCCACCCCGGAGGTATAACAGGCTTGGTTGGCCCAGTACGGAATCGAACTAGCGCTATGCTCGTGATGACAAGCATCATTACCATTGTGCTATCCGCCTCCTGGGATATTAATTATTGGAAGCAAGACCGTGAACCTACACTTCCTTAATAACTTGGTAAACGTTTTGGATTTTAGTCCTTACTGCGATTTCTTGCTGAACTTGTAATGTTGATCAAAGCAATACAGGTACTTCACTTCCATTAAAAAGTTAAGCACACCTGGTGATTTCGGATCATTTTTATTTTCTAATAGTCTTACGGTTTACATAGAAAGTTCTCTCTACACGGCGCCGATTTTCAGCTAAGTTCAGATCCTTCTGAATCGCAGACGTCTTGTTTTCAGACCGGGTTGGTTAAACTCGATGAAGGCAGAAAGCGGCACTAAATCATGTTCATATTTTCGGGGCCGAAAAGGTAACATCTCAATTGTTCGGTCAACTAATATTTTTTTTAAAATGTGAACCTTTTATAGTGATCATTGAGAAGTACTACCATGTACCGGATTCAAATCGCTATCTTTTTTCTATGGCTCAATTCAAATTTTCCGTAGTTATTAAACCTCACACCCTACCCTTCGGAGCTGACAAGGTCAAAGCGTCGAACAGACGGACTGTTCAGCTGACTTTTATGCAGTAGAGGATTTTTAAAGTTTTTTTCCTACAAGACATGTCAGGACTGTTATAAGTTTGGAAGGTCCATAAGATGATTTAAGTCTTTTCTTTACTTAGAAGAAGACGGTTCTTCTTTTACTTCACGCACAAAGTTGGTTTCCATCGACCTACTTGTTCATCTAAATCTAGGATTCTTACTACTTTTATACATTCTTCCTATCGCTATAAAAGTTCCTAAGCTATCAAAACAATGAAAATACTTGTCTTCATGTCCCGTTTCTGATAGCACTATAAAGCTCTAAATCAAAAGTTACAGTGTAACTGTTTAATGAAACTGTTTATTCCTCGTAGTGAATAGATCACCAAGACCTTTTTACTTACTGCATTCTAATAGAACCTTCAAAGAAAACTTAAATACAAACCCCACATCACAAATGTCTTTCGACACAAATGAATCATTCTCAGCAAACAGTCATCTCATAGAATTTCATCATAACTGTAAGAAAATTTCTGATTCATCATCAATGAGATTGGGGCAGGTTCTTGTAGAGTAGGAATTTGATGCTTCTCACCTAAATAACTTAATTCGAATCCAATTCGCGGCTCTATGCAATCAATCCTTCCATGGCAACAATAGATGTTATCTAATTAGTGAGTTCTAAAATTTTACAACACTTTACTTGATAGTTTTTTTAAAGTTGTATCCATCAATACCATTCGGCCAACGATAGTAATGGAGAGCATGTGTCATATGGAAAACTTGTTGAGGATCTGTTCGTTGGACCCCTTAAGAAATTGGACATGATTACTTCGATTAGACGTGATTAGTTCGATTAATCTTTCTAGTGAAGGTCATTCTATGGACAATAATCCAAGGAAAAATTACCACTAAAGAGATCTGCTATGGATTTTATGAAGGAGTATTGCGTCTTTTTGTTGACTAGCACTGCTTATAATAATACAGCAGGTGCTTCAGAATTAGTTCTGATATTATACGTTGGGAGGGGAGTTTTCAACCTATTCCATATTCTTCTTTCTTAAGCTGCTTCATGTAGACTGCAGTTTGAAGATTGTTGATAAGTTCTTTGAAAATATTTTCACACAAACGATACTAGCCATCAGTCACTTTCACACCATTCGCTAGAGTTTTGCTATGTCCGGAAAACTGTGATGGATTTTTATATGTATTCTTTCTTGATAAGCTTGCACGAGGTTGACAAATATATTTATTTTCGGCTAACGTTTCGACGTCTTCGTCTTCCTCAGAGCCGGTGATCCGAGTCGATGGTCCATGCTTGTTGTTCGCCTCGACGTTGCGCCTTCGCCTTCCTGTCGAGCCAGATCTTCCTCAGCGAGCCATCTTCTCCAATTCGAGATTCGTTCACATATTGGTAGCGCTTGTGTGAGATTGTATAGATCAAACTTAAACTCATTCACCTTTTTAGTGAAGTCCAATGCATGGCTCATCCGTCAGAGATTGGTCATCGCCGGGAGCTTTACCTTTTATCCTTTACTTGCAGGATTACCAACAGTCACCCTCTGTCCACACAATCACAAAATCTTTGAAGCATGTGAGCAGCATATTTATGGAGATTCAATAAATATACAAAAATGACAGCACCTTATTCTATTCTCAAACCGCCATAGCATAATGACGGTTCAGAAAACTTGCGCGGAGATGAGATCCGTGCTTGGTGACGGGGGTAGAAAGTTGGCACCATTAAGGTGACATTGATATAATCAACTAATAAGCGGCCTAAGTGGAAGAAGTTTCTCGATGAGCATGGATCGTTGTTTGGGAAACTTGCATCGTTCAAAATGTTATAAATTCATTAGATAAGTTCATAGTGCTGAACTCCCTCTTATTACTAGTTACCTTGCTATTGCACGCGCAATAAACCATGATAGTGTGTCGACTTTTATTGCCGACACTAGGTGTTAAGAAAACCTGACAATATGTAGGTACCTCGACCAGTTCTCCAAACCCCAGGCTCCGTAGGGTCCGCTCACAAGAAATAGCAGTTACTGGAAGTTGTCATGATTGCACTGAGCTTAGCGTAAACTAAAACCAGTCCTGGCCGACACTAGTTTAGGAAACAAGTGCTTCGCTATTCAAACGTTTCTCAGCAGAACAATCATCGTAAAAGTTTTAGCTATTGATTATAATAGCTGAAAATCGTGATGAAACTCTGCTATTCAACTAAATGATACCATTGTTTACTCGACCGGATTTAGTGATATTCATAAGAACGATCAAATTCTTATTTGCGAACCAAACGTACACATAAACCTGAGGACTGTCGCGTGTGAAAGTTGCGAGGAACTGATCAAATGAGGGAAGGGTTCGGACCCACAAAATATGCAATACCCGGTGGTGTAAATAAAAGTGGACGGTATAGATATAGGACTACTAAGTAATGAGCTCCACATAAGGTTTCAGGGTCCTCAAGAAGTTTTCAGCAAAACATCTGATGCGAAAAACGGCCATCAGCGAATCTTTCATCAGATTTAAGACATATTTTGTTAAACTTTTCCTTACAAACACGCAAAATATACATTCACTACGCAGTAGTGTTATGCGTGATGTAAACCATACACAATGTATTTCACATTTTGTTGTATTTTGAAAAGATAATGAAACCTAGTAGAATTCCCCTAAGCGTATCAAAATCGGCTCACGATTAGTTGACAGTTCAGCAAACACTATGCATTAAATGTCGCAACTAATTAATGACATTACATCCTGTTCGCCCTACATAATGCTTTATCTTACGGAATAGAAGAAATATTCACTAAGAAGGAAATTATACAAAAAATATGTAATTGTTAGTTCAGTTTTAATCCTCCCAACGCTTTACCGCATCACAGCGGCTAGGAAGTGTTCCTGTTTGTCGGCAGCGATGTGCAACAGGGTTCTATCCCACAGCAGGGCTTACCGAACTAGGAAAGAGTCCGACGCTTCTATCCTGAAGCTACTAAGAGTAAGCCATTATTAAGAATGGCTACCGTACTAGTATTAAACCACTCTCATGGTGGCAAATTCCCTCTGATCAAGAAGAGCTGGGACTGTCTACGATGGCGACGCCCTTAGGAAAACTTCGGCTTGCTTGACTTCGGGACTCCAGGAAATCGTAATGGTTAAACCAACAAATATCCGAAATAAAAGTTCTGCTGAGCTCTGCACAATCGGTGAAGAGAGGCCACCGAAGTATCCAAGTGTCTGGGTATCAGTTTCAATCAACTGTGCACTGTTGCGTTGTTGTTGATCTAGAAATTTCTATTTAAAAGTTTCATAGTTGATACTTAATAATTAATACTAGAACTCCTCGTCCTCACTGATTGTGCGGGCCCAGGCAAAAATCTCCATTTTTCGGAGATTTGCTGGTTAAGCTATTGTGGTTCCCTGGAATTGCGAGGTCACCCTCGCCAAAGCCTGCTCCTGGTTCTCACCACCACAAGCAGTCGCAGCCCTTGTGGATCAGAGGGAGGTTTGCCGCCATGCGACTTTGATACCAGGACGGTGGTGGAGCCTGGCATTGGTTTACTCTTAGCTAGGCTTCCTGATGGAAACGCCGGTCTCCTTCTCAGCTTGGCAGACCTTGCCGGGAATCCCGCCGCTGTACATCGTGCCCCGACACACTGGAACACCTCCCAGCCACGGTGAGGTGGTAAACCATTGGAAGAGTTCAGAAATTTTATAGTTTTTATAGCTCACATAATTCGACAGTTCTTAAAACTTTTTTTTGCTTATCACAAGTTTTGCTGTTGAACTTGGCGTCTAAGTGATAAGAAATGCTCTGCGTAAACGTAGACAGTTTAATCGCACCGAAAAGAGGGTACCCAACAAAAACGCATAGTCATTTTTCTTTCGCAGTTGTCTTTTTTCCTGCCAGTGATATGATTTTTGAGAGACTAGCATACTCTATTTTTCAATTTACTACTTGTACTGTACTAAATAGCATAGCCCATCACTAGACAACAAAAACGATTGAAAGAACTGCTAAGGGCTGAACAACTTACAAAGGTGAGCGGTTTAAGCACCTCGGCCTCACTTCACTTATTTGTAAAAACTTTTTTTCAGAACTTTGATAGGCTGTTTACTTTCATTAAAATTTACACTCTTTTGTCTACCTTTGTGAACCTCCCATTCTCGGTGCTTTCTTCGTTTTCTTTATGTGCAATTAATTTCATTGTAGGTGGCGTTGATGTCAAGCACTCTCATCTTGCCGCTTGCCCCCACTGAACGCGAAAACCCGTAAAATCTCCATACCCCACTATAAAGCCTTCTTTCCAATTTTCTCTTTTGACCTTTGATTTATCGCTAGAAAATTTACATGCATAATAACGAAGACCGAGTACTTCAGAAAAGTTCACTTTTCAATTTTTCACATTAGAAGTCGTCAGGGCCACTCATATTAAAGCAAGAAGCGTAAGTTGGAAAAGTAAGAGGAAGAGGGTGTTTAATTTTGCTATGCAATGTAATATCCGTTCTAAAGCGGAACCGACCGACCGACAGCATTATTTCCTTATTGATTCGCTTAGGGTTCTTAATTTCGAAGAAGACGTTCCCGACTGGGCTATGCATTGAGCCAAGGGATGTGAAGACATCTTCGGATTATAGCGTTCTTTGTATTTCTATGAAAAAAAGAATTAATTTGTTTTGTGAGACCATCAGTGTGTTTGTTGTGGAAAACACATTACTAATAAGCTCGCTCGTTTTTTCCCAAAGTTGAGTTTCTTTAAATGGACAAGGTCTTTTTCATTGGAGGCTTCAAAATAAAGCGATAGTTGAATGACTGCCACCTGGCAGTCATTCCCATTTTCACTTACAATTACCGCTAGCATCTGAGTAATGTTAACAGAAAAGAATGCTCTGTCAACTTCTCCTTCATCATTTCCGTCTCTTTGTTGTTATCTTTGTGATTCTGCAAAAGTACACTAAAGTTGAATTTCTTCAAAATGTCAAATGTTGTGTCCTCTCGTTGAGCCGACATTATAATCGCATGCTGAATTTATTTATTTAAGCACTTGACGATCAAACACACAACCACACACTTGAACGAAAACGTTCCGCAAACGGATGACGAACAGAAACGCTCATGAACAACAGAAATCAAACAACACGCACCCCAAAAACCACATTGTAAAACTAGTAATATAAACGTTTCGAAACACCTGATCCTCTGATTCTTGTCGACTGGAAATTTTCTTAACGAATTCCTGAAATGGAAGGAACATTCATTTAAACACAGCACGTGACATTTCTGGATTTCGCTTACCTAGCCTTATTTGTTCTATGAGAACAATAACATAATCGGTAGTGAATTGGCAGCGTATTGGACGGAGATTTTAATATGAGGCGACATCGATCTTCACTCACTCGTTGCAGACAGGAATTTCTGAGCAAAAGTGGAGAATATTTGGAAAAGATCTTTGAATGGTCTGGTGTTTGTCATGATTTAAAGAAATGTATATGAACAGTAACACGTTTTGTCCTGGTCTAACCAGTAAAAGCACTTTTTTTAAACGGCAAATTCCTAATTCCGAAAACTGGAAATCCGGAGTCTAAGATGTTCTATCACAAGATGACTAAAGGATGGCCGAATAACAGATAACAGATACCCATGGAGTATCGCGAGAAAAGCATAAAATGTTCAGCACTGATCTCTTCCTCAGAGATATGTCATGTATTGGATTCCATTCGTAGCACTGTAGAGGTTATTGAGTGCATATCTGGCATAAACAATGATTTGCGGTGCATTTCCGATATATCAAGTCAGCTTTTATCCTCCTAGATAAGTCTGGCGCTAAATTGTCAGCGCCATAAGAATGAGGGCGGGACTTGTTCGACATAAGGTGTGGAATAGAAACAACGACTCTGCATTCATTGCAGGGCAGCCTTGCCGTTGGACCACGCGTAGGACCAGCTCACTATTTCTGAAGTAAATGAATGAACAAATAAAATTCACCATTGTCGAATAATTTTGGTATGAAAAAATTTAGTATAGGTAAATTAGGCGTTCAAATATCATTCTCAGACATACACACATACACGTATGGCCAGTCTTCACGACGCTTTACTTTTACGTTTCATCATCTAATACGCCTCGCAGTAGTTGACCACAAAGCTTATTATAAAATAAAGCGAACAATGCTAAATCCGATATTCCAGATCTTAAGAAAACCCAGCACAGCCGACTTCGTGGAGCAGTGAGATTCTTCTATAGATGGCAGAGTCTTCGCATTTTTTACAATCTAATCAGAACGTTGTTAATACAACAATCGGGTTAATAATAGACAATACTGTTAGTGGCTATATCAGTGAAGGGCGTATGTGGCGCTGTGATCGGAGGAGCACTGCAACACACACTTGGAATCGATCCCCCCGTCCATGGCCCACCAAGCCTTCCATCTCTCCGGGGTCGGCAAATTGCTGCCAGACTTGTCTAGGAGGATAGCAGCGCTGGCTCGATACATCGGTAGGCAACCGTGAGTCATTGTAAAGGCCAGATATGCATTCAGTCACCTCCAAACGATGCTGAATGAAGTTGAATGCATGGCGCATACCTCAGGGATTGATCAACGCCAAGAACTTCATTCTTTGTTTTTATCCTTTATATTAGTAATAATAAGCAATGAAGCAGTAGCAAAATAACTTTATTTTCGTAAATCCATAAGGGATATTTACTTCATGTTGTCGCCGAAACAATTTTCGCTTGTCGATTATGATCTCGGCTGCAAAACACTTTTCCTTCATAGTCTCGAGAAAATCCCACCAGCGAGTTCCCAATTCGTCATTGTGGCCAGACTTCGACAATATCGGATCTAATGAAGACACGTTACCTTATAAATGGTATTTCATTAGCGGTGGCAGTAATACCGGACAATAGTTTACTCCTCACCTCTCACGAGGTAGCATAATGATTGATGCCGTGGAAAACAAGCTAACTGATTTAGATCTGATTTTAAAGAAATGAACAGTCTAAAGAGTTTTTGCGACCAGAAAAGTTTATAATACCACTTCAAAACTTAAGTTAATTCAAGAATCACTAGTTCTCAACTGTCCCTTGCGATGCATCTTGAACCATAGCATGCGTTGGAAATAATGTGGATAAATACAGAGATCGGCTCCACCAAACAGCGCAGAGGTGAATGAATGAATGAACAAGGTAAATGAAAAAATTGAACACTTGGACGTTACAAAGACTTGCGGTGGCCTTCCCTTACATCAAACCAGTGCTGCAACCCGTCCAAAGAATTCTGCTACGAGTTCATCAACCCTGGAAGTATGGAAGGCTAGGTGATCTGAGGGGCGAGATCGAGGACTTAGAACAAACTTTGTCTGTATTGCCGGGCACGTTCAATCATTCCGCTGCAAGCGCCCTCAGATATATAGAATCCTAGTGTTATTACACATAACTGAAGTTGACAGGAAAAGTTACTGAAGGAAAGTTAAGGAAGGGACTGTGAAAGGTATTAATGTAGCCAAATGGGAACAAGTCCTTTAGAAAATTGTGCAGTTAGCCATGATTCTATATTCACAATTCAGCCGTTATATACATGGAGAGAGGTGCCGCGGTGGTTAATGATGCAGTCCATCAATAAGCACGGTTCTGGTAGGGCCTAATTCCCAACGCTCACCTCCATAATCCACGTGGGAGCGCCTTAGCTCCCCTATGTCCAAGATTGTAAGGCGAATCGAATCGACCGGCATCTACGGCATTCATTAAGAAGGCGTACTCGTGAAGCATCAGCCGAAACGACACAAAAAATGTTTGGAGACCTTTCCGAGCAACAAAGCGAGGAGAAGGAATCAAGTGCAAGAACTGGTGGGATCCGAACAGTAGGCGTGTTGATGGGCCATGTGGTCAAACAAACATAGTATAATAATAAAAAATGTGGCGCGGGTAGAGCGGTGGTCGGAGGCGCCCTGCAGAACACATGGTATCGATTCGTGCTTTCCTGGCACACCAAGCCTTCCATCCCTCCAGGGTCTGAAAATTGGTTCCAGACCTGGCTGGAAGGATAGCAGCAATGACTCGGAACATCGGTAGGCCGCCGCCAGTCATTATAAAGCCCAGATATGCATTCAATCACCTCTAACGATACTTAATGAAGTCGAATGCATGATACATCCATCAGGGATTGGTCAACGTCGACAGCTTTATCTTTTTATCCTCTTACCCTGACATGAAAAAATAACAGACAGTAAAGGAGAGTTATATGCCAAAAAATCATTGTTTGTAGAAACGTATATGTAAGTGGGAGAGTTCAAACGAAATATTGTAGTGCTGTCATTTCAACCTCTTCTAGGAGTTGATTGCTGTCAACGACACTCCGTAGAAAATCGTCAAAATGGATGTGGCGTGTGATGTGCGTCAGGAATGCATGCGTCCAGGTTTGTCTCCGTTTTCGCAGATCACTTGGAACGCTTTTACGATTTGTTGCTGACTGGTGGGAGCCGTCACCCAAATCGTGAATGAGTTCAAGATTTTATTTGTTAAAGGCGATTAAGACTAAGCCAATGCTCCAAAACGCCACCGTTGCAGAAGAAACCACTTTTCTAATAAATATGCGAACACTAATCTATTCTATAATAACGGGAAACATAATATTTAAGGCCGTACGGAACCACTCGAAGATGGACCAAGACAGGTCTTTGTTTTGGGATTCCAGCAAAACGAAAGAGTGCTCAGTCGCAAAAGTGCTACTATGAGAACAATTTCGTTAGAGCCTGCACAAACCTACTTGAAAGTGAGAAGTCGCTGTCTGTGTAACACGTAAAGCGTTCGACGTTGAGCAAGAGCTTAGGAGTGCACTATGCCTCAGCTGTCAGGAACCACAGAGGTGAGTGAATTTATATTTGGCCTATACAATAACTTTCGGTGACCCATCAGTGTGTCACATCGGTGTTTTTACTCTCCCAGATAAGTATGGTACCGATGTGCTCACCCTGACAGGGTTTCGGTTGCCCATAGAGCGGAATCGAACCATGGATCATGTTTGTATTGCGCTGCAGTTCCGACAAGTGGGCTAAATGTCCCCAACGGAAAAGTAACAAGTGTCAATCTGCCACCAATTAACTGAATGCTTTAGGGAAAGGTTATTAATCGAAGGCTTAAGGATTGAGTCAACGATCCTAATTTTCTGAACGGCCTCGATCTCGTACGATACGACTATTTATAATTTTTATAATTTATAATTTTTATAATAATTATAATTTGTTTAAAATTTTTTATAATTACGATACGACCTACTATTTATAATAAACAGTTTCTATTGAATAGTGAACATTTTTGACATGAAAGTATTTGTTGACATGGAGTTTTAAGCATCAACTATCTGATCTGACAAAAATGAGTGAAAATGTTAGTTATAGTATCTTTAGTTTGTTTAGTTATCTCTGTTAAAGATAGCTGCACGACAAATCGATTCATAATACTCAGGGTATTAGCGCTTAACGGAAACAACTACTATAAACTTCATACTAGGTGACCTCACTATCTGTGAAAACTATGTGGTACTCTTTCGCCTTCGTCTTTTTACTGCTGTTTTGCTCTGGGCACGTGACTACCGTTACATTCCCAAAAAGACACTTCAGAGAAACATTGGCTGTCTAGGTGGAAAAATAATCTGAAGTTTGACTTTTCAAATATTCTTCAAACTACCGCCTTATTACTTCAGTTTATTCATGAATCCCAAGCGTTACAATTCAACAAGAACCGCTCCTTATCAAATAATCTTGAGACTTTTTTGACGGTGATTTCTGAATTACCCATTCCAAAATAGTTTTGCCTTTATTATCTAAATACTTAATACTTGATACTTGAATGGCTTGTCCTCACTGGTTGTGCAGGCCCCAACATATTCTCCATTTTTCGGAGATTTGCTGGTTAAGCCACTCCGGTTCCCTGGAATCCCGAGGCCAGCTTGGCCAAAGTCTGCCCCAGGTTTTCATTACCACAGACAGCCTCAACCCTTGTGGATCAGAGAGAGATTTGCCACCATGTGACTTTGATACCAGGACGATGGTTGATCTTGGTACTGTTTTACTCTTGGCTAGACTTCCTGGATGGAAACGCCGGACTCCTTCTTAGCTTGGGAGATCCTGCCAAGGGTTGAATCCCTCCGCTGTACCGACACGGAGGCCGACAATCACCGTCCGACATCCATCCAGGAACACCTCTCAGGCACAATGAGGTAGTAAACAGTTGGGAGGATTTTCAATATTATTATACAAAAACGCTTTAGCAGGTTACAGTGTGTCTATGATTTTCCACAAATTTACATATCCGGGTAATCAATAAACTTGCTAGGATATTCTGCCGTAAGAGACTTAACAATTCCTCGATGAACAACTCCTGTTTAACTCAGTGATCTGAGAGCTTAAAAATATCTAGTTATTTTATTTATGTTATTTTATTTTAGATTACTTCCAGAAAGATTTGGTTTCTTGTATGCTTTTCTTTCCAGGGAACAATTATAATTACCGGATCATTTGCTCAAATATCTTAAATGGGCTCTCCCTAAAGATTTTTGTATCTAAACATAGAAGATATTGGCATGAGTCACGAAAGGGAAAAACATTGAGTGATTATGAGTCAGCGCGTTTTTCATTAACACAGATCTGAGTAGTTAATACAACATTCGTCTCCTAGTCGACATCTATCGAAATCATTGGCCACTTTAAATTTCAGGGTTTCTTCTTAGCATCAAAACGATCTCACTACATCGTCACCCATTTAAATCTTGTTTCAGATTTTTTCAGTAGTATTAAAATTTACTTTTCTAAATAAGGTTATTATTTGTATTTACAGCTAAGAATACAATGCATCGGTATTTACTGCAATAATTGGCTTGCATTCTGTGTTGTTTCGCCTATTTGTTTTCGTTTTTAGTGAAATTTCGCTTTTTTCGTGGCGCGTATAACAAAGTGGTTAGAGGTGCTTTGATATACACAAGTGGTCGTTGGCTCGATCCCGTGTCTCAAACAAGCCAAGCTCACTAGCATTCCGGAGTTGACAAACTCATACCAGGCTTATTTTGGAGGCTATAAGAGCCCACCAGATGCGTGAGTGAGCCACTGATTGTCGAACATTGTATTATTTACTCACGTTTTGAAATCATTGTCACTTCATGTTTTGCGTTGCATAAGAAGGTAAAATAAAACTTTACTAAAGGAGACTACTTGTTTAATTCCGGTGCAAGTTTCCAATCGATTGCTGCAATGTTGAATAAATCATGAACATGACAATTACTTCACTCTTGTCTCAATTACGTTAGGTTCATAGCGTTGTGGTAACCGGCCACTACGATCGAGTCCTCGCGTTACCCACCGTCGGTCTTCAGTGGCCGTCGTGAGCAACTTTGACTAGCAAGTGAGCAGCACTCGATGAGCCTGATGTGTTTGACATTCGCCTAGGTAGTGTAATGTTAGGCGCTTAACGGGTTCAATGAAGGTGAAATGAGACCGTTAACAACAACTCAGGTGCAGCAACAACAACAGTCGCAGTTTGAACAGCGAAAAAACATTTTACAACGGTTTTCTCTTGTTCCTTGTTCATCTGAATGGTCCTACAAAATTTTATTATATGTTAACAGGCAGCACCGTTGCGTAAATACAGTGAAATAGTTATATGTTTGAGTGAAAAATCTTTTACAAAGCGACTTCTGTGGTTTCCTCACTAATTAGCTCTTCGTGTTGTTCGTTGGTTCTCGTTGACAAGAGCTTTTAAAAGAGTTTATTTGTAACTAAATTTTTAAGATTACCTACCAATTATATCCATTCCTGTCTCCAGGCGGGATTTTTAAAAATCTGTATTAAGTCAAATCATCAATATTGTAATCCATCCGGAACTATTTGAGGCAACCCTTCCTGATTTTCGTCGTTATCAGATATTCTTGTTTTCAAATGAGATCTGGTATTAATTATGATATAGTCATAATTTCTGGACTTTCTTTAAAATACAGTATGAACTGTAAAACACGGAATTCTACGGTGACACAATGAAGTGATGAAGAACAATAACAGCTGGTATAAGCATAGAAACAATAGAATTCTATTCGAAAGGCAATCAATCCTCTTTCGGAATTACTATCATCCTTTCCTCTTTGTCCCTCTCTCCTTCTCTTTCCCTCTCGCTCTTTCACTTTCTTACTCTCTTTCCCATCCACTCAATTTATTCCTTCAACTAATATTGGGAAACGAAAATGTTGGAAAGATCGGAAGTACCTGGAAGGAAATCACGTTGCTAGAGGCCAGAGCTAAAAGTTTAACGAATAAAGTCAGCACAGCATTCAAGGCGCACATGCTCCTACCGCTTAAACTACTTCATTCTCTTTTTAGAATCAACGTGAATAAGCAACTACTGTTTTATCAACACCTTTAACTAACATGAAGTTTTTCACCGTAGAAAGGTGATCACCGCTTGTTCGAAAATAAACAATGCAAGAGTCCATTCGAGCTTACGATCGATCTCCGATCGATACACTACTTTGCGACCTCTTCAGCATAAATAAATTTCTATGGTAAAAAGACATTCCAAGCACATCACATCGCACTAACAATACCGCAGGACTTAATAGTAACATTCTATGAAGAAATCTCTTCCGGCGTAGGATAAAACTTTTGCCTATTTTAAACAGTGTAACACGATGTGATGGCATTGTTCTACTTATGTCCTCTTCAAAGTTTTCAAAAACAAAATAGATGTGTGTTCTCTTTATTTGTTTCAAACTGAATGTGATGGTAAAAGGATAAAGCACGGCGTTGATTAATCCCCGAGGGATGCGCCATGCCTTCGATTTCATTAAGCATTGTTGGAGGTGATTGAATACATATCTGGCCCTTACAATGACTTGCGATGGCTTACTAATTTACCGAGCCAGTGCTGCTATCCTCCCAGACGAGTCTGCTATCAATTTGCCCACGCCAGAGCGATGGAAGGCTTGGTGAGCCATGGACACGGGGATCAATCATATCATGTGTATTGCAGAGCGCCGCCGAGCACTGCGCCAAACGCAAATCTAATGGTAAACCACCTTAGATGGAAATTGGAGGAGATACTGTAATTTTCTATAGGAATTGAGTTGTTCTTTTACCCCGGTGCCAATTATGATATTTACTTTACGTTGTCTCTATCTAACAAATAACAGGAAGTTTTTGAACTACAACTTAACTCAAGAACGATAGAAATGCTTTCTTCTTCAACTTTTATGTCTTTATCGACTTTTAGTTTCATTAGCTGTGTGGATCAATAAGTTAGTAGTCCGAATCGACGAAAGCAGATGAATAATTCGAACGTCAGCTCATGCTGCTCATCAATACTACGGTCATTATAGTTCGATTTCCACCTTCTTTTTTTTCGATCAATAGTACTAGTGTTGCATAGGGATTGTATCCATTTTTTGGATTAAGCAAAACAAGAAAAAAAGAAAAAAATTAGTAGAGTGTCATGCGTGAAATTCTAATTCGTTTCAAAAAAGGCAGATTATTTTCAATATACTTCCTTGATAGTTGGTACTTGAATGGCCCGTCCTCACTCGTTGTGCAAGCCCCAGCATAATCTCCATTGTTCGGAGATTTGATGGTCAAGTAGTTGTGGTTTCCTGTAATAGCGAGGTCAGCCTGGCCAAAGTCTGCCCCAATTCATCACCACCAGAAGCAGTTGCAACCCTTGTGGACCAGAGAGAGATTTCCCACCGTGCGACTTCGATACCAGGACGATGGTGGTTCTTGGTATTGGTTTACTCTTGGTTAGAATTCCTAGATGGAAACGCCGGACTCCTTCTTAGCTTGGGAGATCCTGACAAGGGTTGAATCTCCCGCTGTACATCACCGTCCGACACTCAGGAACACCTCCCAGCCACAATGAGGGTTGGGATTTTTAAACCGTTGGGAGGATTTTCAATATTATTATACAAAACCGCTTTAGCAGGTTACAGTGTGTCTATGATTTTCCACAAATTTACATATCCGGGTAATCAATAAACTTGTTAGGATATTCTGACGTAAGAGACTTAACAATTCCCCTACGAACAACTTCTGTTTAACTCAGTGATTTGGGAGCTTAAAAAGCCTCTCAACGTTCTAAAAAAAAAAAGTCTGAAGGAATGTCTAATGCATGAAAATTTGTGGTTTAAAAACTGTAGATGAATAAATGTGGAGCCAAACCTAAAAGTAAGGAAGCAGGTTATAAACAAATAGAGGACTGGCCCTTGAACGTATATTGGCAATAATTTACGATTTTTTCCCTATGAGAAAATTCGCACAGCAGAAAGCTGTTGTTTGTCAAAAACTACTACGCTGTAAAAAATTACCGTATCCGTAATTTGCAGCAAGTAATAAATATGCTTCGATGAAAACATATGGAAGACTATTTCAGCCTTTCTACCGGTTTGAACAGTTGAAACGTCTCGTTTAGAAATTATATAGCGTGTTAATATGTTATCTTTGCTGAGAATAAAAGCTATTTTCGACTAAAGTCCAATACCTCTCTCCTTCCAGTTTTTTCGTCATTCTATGTTACGCAGACCTCCTTATTTCATCACTCAGTGGCGTTAACGTCATCGAAGAACAATTTTTTTGCGAAAATCATGAATTAGCCACCAATTGTAGGGTGCTTCTTCGTACTTGAAGCTTGATCGAGTTATTGACTTGCAAACGCTCTTCTATCTAGGAGCGTAGCTAGAAGTGAACCTGTTCCAAAACAGAGCGCCATGAACACCTTATGCTTATATTCTCGCTAAAAAATACAGTTGGAGAGGTTATCACAACTAAACAATGGCTCAATTCGTATCGTCTGAGCAAGCGGTGAACCACTCGTCTACCCGTGGTTTTCGGCAAAGACGAACGAAATTTACTGGTGCTTGCTCTAGTTGCTCGTTCATTTGCAACATTGTACACAGCACAGAACAGTAACGAAGAAACATCTACGATCTCTTAATCAATCAAGGTTTTACATATGTGGCGGGAAAACAAATTAAAGAAATACATCACACAGCACAGCATCAAGAACGACCTTACTACTAATTTGCTTTCAATCCAATTGAAATCCAGGTATCATGGTCTTGTATTGAGGTCAGCCAGGTATTTGGCCGACTAAGTTGCGGTAAACATCAGCTTTCCAGGCTCTGAAGATAGCGAAATCGGCCGTTAGGGTAGCCATTATTTATGAAAGATACATTTTATTTTTATTTATCGTCGTATTAATACAGGCGATCAGTGTGCTTATCAGTTGTAACACTTTTCCAGTTGTGTTGTGCATCTTGTGCTTTTGTTCCGCACCTGAAAAATCGTAAAGATCTCCAAAAAAGCAAGAAGCACTTTCGTAAACCGACCTTAATTCGACGTTGGCATGAATAGCCAAATGCGCGTGTGTAGGAAATCAAATGCGGTTAGACGTGCGTTGAAATAGACACATGTTTGGTGGTTCGTTCAACCCTCTTGGCTGGGAACATTGCTAACAGAGTTTTCTGGGAGGATAGCACTACTGGTTCGATCCATCGGATGGTCACGGCCCTCGAGTCATTCTATAGGCTAGGTATGCCATCAGCTAGCTCAAACGATGCTCGTTGAAGTCGCGTGCATAGAGTTTCTCTGTGGCATTGCTTAACGGTGAGAGTTTCATCGCATGTTTTTATGGTTAATCGATGCTTTGTCCCACTGGCAAGGCTGTTAAAATGAGTAGTCCCTCACTGATAAAAAAAATGGAGCTACAGTATATTTCTTCGGATTGTTCAGCTTACACGAGGTTGTAAATAGAACTTTTCCAACTCATGCTAAGTGAAGTCAGTTAAAAAAAGTAAAGTCACGGTTTTAACCTTTGTGTACTCTCCATTCGTGACACGGTGTTATGTGAAATCCAACTATAGGGTTGATGAGATATGAGCAAAACTCGGAACCTCAGTAGGGCTTCGAACTCGTGATTACCCTCTCTAGAGGTCAAAACGTGCTATCCACCACACCAATCGAGGCCCTTGCTTTGCGTTTCTCTGAACCAGTTTTTTACTCTACCAGTCGTTGCCGTCAGCAATCACTCGTCAGTGGAAAATAATCGGCAGCAAATAACAGTTAAACGTTGCGATTTCGACTGAATCTTCACATGAACTAGGTTCATTTGCGATTTCTGCTCCGCAGATGATTACTGTTGACAGGTGTTTGCTAATGGGACCATTATGATACTGGCCTAAAGAAAGCGAAAGCAAAGAAACCCTGTTGGTGTTGTTGATAGCGCGTAAGTCCCTGAAAGGGTAATTGTGGGTTCGAAGCCCACCTGAAGTTTAAGGTTTCGCTCATTTCTCAGCATCCGTGTGGTTGAGGCTACAGTATTCGCAGCGAATAATTTCCTAACAAGGCAACTTTTCATCACGCAAGTAACAAACATAGCTGTTTCACTAAGGATGAGGAGATAGATATCTGGTCAATGGGATGCGTTAATTTAAACTAAAAGAAAAGGAAGAAAACAAACTACTTGCGTGATCGCTTTCTCGCTGCGTCATCTAACCATCAGTGAAATGTGGGCGTGGCCAACTGAAGTTTGTGTCACGTTGTTCTCGAGACCGTGGCCCATCTCAAGCTCAGTGTACTGCGACTCTTACTGAACTTACTATGCGACAAATATTTCTTTAAAAATTTGCATACGAGTGCAACTTAAGGGGTAAAAGCCTATAGTCAATAAACAATAAGGTGAAAGTTTGCTCTCGTAGTATCACAGGATCAATGGTGTCAAGTGGGTCCTAAGTGGATAAAATGTGCACTCACCTTTAAGTAGAATTTTTGGAGACATTAGGACTAGCTTAATATCTCCATGATCTTCAAATAACTTAGATGACGTAAAGACGAGCGTCTCCACGCATTCATTGAAAAAATGCGGATTGTAAAGATTTTATGAAAATGACATTGGGCCAGGAATATTATTGAGTTTCTTAGATTTTCTTAGGTCACTCTTCGGTTTTACTTTAACATTGTATCAAAGTTTCTTTTCGATACTATCATCTCTACTCGACTGGTTTCTGTTCATATTTACAGATAGAACAGTTGATAATACTGTCTGCCGATAAACAAAAGTAAATACAACTGAACGATTGACTAATTGCTTACATGGACATTTCGGTAGCCTGTCTTCACAACTCACGCAAACAGAAACATATTTCCACTTGGTTCATTTCTTCTTTCCTTGAGCAAGTTACTTATTTCATTGGATTCTAGAAGATAGGTTTCGGGGTTTTCCCAGGTTTTCACAACAGGTACTTGCCAATCTACGTAGATTTGAAAAATGCTTGTCTATTTGTGACTAGGTTCCTTCCGAAAGACCAGCGTCCTCAGACTTATGTTCACCAGTAATTCTCAGTTTAGGTGACCCGATCGAAGGCGAGACTGTCCAAACATCGCAGTTCCACGTCAAGGACCATCACAAGGCCAGGTCGTTAAGCGATTGAGAATTACTAGTACATACTTCGAAACTCAGAACTGTGCACCACGAGTTGGGTAGCTACATTCTGTTTTTGTATTTTGTGGGGTTCACGGAACTCTGAACATATTTGTGAGATACGAAATAATGAGACAATGTGAATTTCATACGCTTCATATCACTTTATATACATAATTAAATAAAACAAAGAAACAAAATGGAGAAGAAATATGAACAAAAATAAAAATAGGAGTAAATGAAATAGAATAGGAACAGAATAATGTGGAATAAATAATAACAGTAGAGCAGACAATAATAGAATATTGCACATATATATGTATATATAATGAAATGCAGCACGAATTTATACCTTTTCTATCGACCACTCACCATAACCGTGAGAAAAGGGGTTTCGAAAGGGCTTATTGCCAAGCCTGTTTACTGCCACACTGCTGCGGATAATGAAGTCAGTGGATTTGGACGAGAAGTACAAGCGTATTGATGGAGAATTCCTATAAAACGTTCTTTTCGCCGACGACAACGGCAACTTCTCAAGGAGTACCAGCGAAGCAAAGGCGATGATCAATAAGCTCAGCGTAGCCGGAAAAAGATCGCTACGCATGAATCGGAGGATGACCAAGTTAATGAAGAATCCACGGTGCGAAATGAACAAATGTAACTGGTTCGTTCTCTGATTATGGAAACCATCTCGTACATCTACCTTGGGGATCAATAAACATGGAGGACGACATGCAGGAGGAATTAAACAGAAAGAGAGCGGCATGGGCAACATTCACGTCTCTCAAAGAAGCCACCTACCAGCTAGTGGGCGCAAAACTCCGCAATAACTTTTCCCACTTAACAATACTCCCACGGCTCTCTTGTATGGCAGAGACATGGGCAGACATTTCGCCCTTCAAAAAATCCTGCGACCTGCTCGTGGATCGCTTCAGCGATGCCTTTTGAAATATAGCAGGCACACACAGCATGTGGCCGCAATGGGAGGCTCCGAGCTCCGAGATCTATCCTGTTTTCGAGTCAGGACCTAAGAGAATACACACCGATTACGAAATATATATTGGGTGGTTATATAAAAAGAGCTGCCGCCGGCAGATGGGCGAAAAGGACTGCAGAAAATGGACTATAAAGGAAGGCAGATGTCCCCGAAGTTGGTCACCTACACATTGAAAACCTACGTTCGTCACTAAAGTCAACCAGTTGTACTCGTAACTTCAGTTGCTCTGCAGTCCACAACATCAGACCCGCACCTGCTACCATGGTGAAATCGAACAGTCACCATAGACAACGAATACGAGGGAAAGAGACGAACGGAATACGTGCGCGGTTCCGTACAGTGTCCAAGTAGGTAAGCGAATATACATAAATAAATATATATATATATATACATCCGTTATCTACACCATTAGGTCTTTACTTTCAGTGGTCACCAACAGCCAGCCCTGTCGATCGTCGACTTAGTTGAGTTACTCGCGCTGGAGGCCATAAAAATCCATTTCTCTTCGTCACACATAAGAGCTACACAGTGGCTTAGTGGCTTAATTACACATTATTTGAAGGTTTTGCCAAAACTGCACTCGCTGACAGTTCTCTGGTATCTGGTGTTGCAAAGGTTTCATGCACAGGTGACTTGCCAATCAGAGCCAAGTCAAAGCACGCATAATAAAGCTCTCGGCGTTGACCAATCCCTGAGGGATGCGCCATGCATTAGACTTCATGTCAAGCACCGTTTAGAGGTTATTGAATGCATATCTGGCCTCTACAATGACTCGCGGTGACCTACCGATGTATCGAGCCAGTGTTGCTATCCTCTCAGAAAAGTCAGGTACCAATCTCTC
>UYYA01004777.1:0-65669 GCA_900624975.1 Angiostrongylus costaricensis | reverse complement strand
GTCTGCTTATTGATGAAAAACATTGAATTATCAATTAATGCCGAGGTTAACAGAAAGTCGGTCATGGGAATTACTACATAGTGAATAATTTACAAAGGAATTAAAAGGGCAAAAACTGTTCGGTGAATGGAATCGGTTTCAATCGAATCTAATTATTAAACAAGTTGCGGCAACTTCCATCATTTCGGAATTACCAAACAGAAAAACTGAATTTAAAACATGCAATCAACATGACTACCTTTGGTGTGACTCTCGTGAGAGAAAGAATTCGAAATAGGACAAACTCCGGTTGCTGCAACAAGGCCCACAAAGAAGCACGATCTGCCGCCGACATCGGTTCTCCAGGAGTCCTATTAGGAGCGTAATCACTCAACACTTGAACATCCCATTAGATTTACTTCTCAGTGTTTGATAACACCTTTGACGACGCTAGATTTCCAACACGCGCCCGAAATTCTTACATAATTACGGTACTCCAAAACCTAAGGACGTGATAGCCTGTAGCATCTAGGCAAAAAGGATCATCATGGTCTACTCTGCGAAATACAATGTGTTTCGAGGTCTCGATGTTCGAAAAGGAGTATAATCTAACAAATCAGGACTTTATCGCCTTAGAGTAGAAAACTTCCATTGTTGGAAAACAAATGGAGATTCTAGTGGTTTTTGTTTCAAAAGTTTGCCATGAGCTCAGAAATTACACTTCAAAGTTGAGAAGGGCATTTTTGGAGATGAATGTATTGAAATTAACGCGTGCCGGCGAAAGTTTGAGAATGCTTGCCTTCGTAATGTTGGCCATAGGATTTCCATGAGGTGTTTTTTGTAGTAATGTGGCCATCCCAAACGCAGTTCGTCGTTAACCAGATTCAGAATCTATACGAAAAACACATACGCCAAATTTTTATGTGATTAGGACAAAACTCGAAGACTTCAGTGATTTACTGATAAACAAGTTACGAAAAGACATGACGATGAAAGAATGAAAGAGAAAACTGTAATATATATTACCATGTCTGAAAATTCATCATAGCTGAGATTTTCATCTAGTCGTGCAAAATGATTCATAGAAGGATGTATACTCTTAAACACAGCAGTTTGTCCTCCATCCTTCAAAACCAGTACTGTCTGAAGAAACCCATATGAAGAAATCAAAATATTCCTTATCGAGAACACATGTTCACCTTGTTTCCCTCGTAGTAGTCGTTGATTTTCCACTCTCGTTTATAGCATAGTCGATTGCATGAATCTCCTGATATCAGACCGTCACGAAATGAGTCGCATAACTTCGTAAGAATATCCATTGCTCTGCAGTTAACTATTTTACTCTTCGAATAAAAGAAATAGTATCTATAAAAGCATAGATGTATTACAAAATGACTAAAAAGTACCTTGTTTTATTCATTTTTGTCGACGGTGCCGAGCCGTTCACGTCTATGACGGATACGGCACGGTTTGATGTAAGAACTGTAATGAAGGAGTTAAGCCTATAATAGTAAATGAAAGAGGTAACACTTAGTATACCACCTAGTGACCTTGCCACTAATATGAAAAAAGGAGGAAAATTGGATATCATGAACAAACATATTCGTGCAAAGTTGCCACATCAAGCAGCCTGTAATTTCACGTTCTCAAATGAGCGAACAATTATTTCAGGGTAGACAGCTGACATCACACTTGATCCATCCAATCCTACAGGGCACTTAAGAATATTTAAGGGTACTTCAGCGCTGAGTGAAATCTTTGTGAACAGAAAGGATTTCATTCAAACTGATGAGTGCAGGAATCATGCTTCATTTTGCACTGAATGCGGACGCAGCGTATGAGCAAGCGAAGATAATTACTATCGAGCATCTTATTATAACATGATAGTTCTTTATAACTGTTTTCATATTTAACTTTAACGCCAAGCAGAGACTAAGTGCTTTGTACGCCACCGCCAACTTTGTCTGTAACACATAATACCAAACTAGAATCAACGATCCATGAATAAAATCAAAATTCATAAACAAAAGTAAAAATTATGTCTCGCTATGAACAGGATTGAAATCCTTTTTTCCAGTGCACTGAACAAAGTTTTCAAACTTTACAAATGATGTGTACATACTTTTTTATTGAACAAAAGATGTTCTTACTGAAAAAATATCTCCGTTCACTACAGAATGGCCGGTATTTCGGCGATCAGAAGATCAAATGCTGTCAAAAATGTGGTAAACTTATATTTACGCTAGGAAACCAGCTTGGACTCGTTGTCTAAATAAATACGGCGAGAGAATGAAATAAGTAAACTGACCAATAGAAGCGAGGTAAACGAACAGCATGAGAAAGACTGTAATAAGCAGACGACCTGGCCTTGAACACGCGAGTGTACGAAATCCGTCGTCAAACCAGTCTGCAGCGCTGAAATCGCTCATAATGTCTTCAAATTAGCTCTAGGCGAAATTACATTAATACGAAGCAGAGAAAGAATGAAATCCAGACCAAACGTGCCCATATTAATTGCATAAATCATAAAAGCAAATAACAAACAAATGAATGGCACCAAACGAATCTGTCATGTAGTATATTTTATGAGAAAATCCTCACTAACTAGGACAACTAGCAATACCTCGCATTTACACTAACGACTAGTTTTCACTGTACTATTTGATGTAGTGCAACCGATCTTTCACGAAAAACCTACAGAGTGAAAATAAAAGAGCAAAAAATTTCGATCAAATAATTGGCTTAAGCGGTATTTTTCCAAGCATATTTCCCGAAACCCGAAAGTGTAATATGTCGAAAAGAACCAGATTTTACACAGACGGCAACACAGCTTCATCCCTCCATTCGGAGATTCTAGAATGCTTCTGAAGACTATAGAAAGCTTTTACAGGAAATACATGTGACAGTGAAGCAACAGCTTATATAAGGAGATTGGAACGACAGATGCTGAGGAATACCTGACCCCGAACTGTTAGACGCAGGAGAATAGCTGTTAAAAAGAAATTAAAAAACTGCTTTCTTCCCGTTTGCGAGGCAGGTGCATGAGATAGTCGCTATAAAACAATTTGCAGAATGCGCAAGGATAAGTTGTGGAAATATACGATAGCACAGAACACAGAAATTATTCGGGGAATAGTTGCTACAAGGGTTCCCCTTTCATCATAAAACCCGCCGAACACTGGTTGAGTCGATTCTAAGACTCTGATACAGCCATAGTAGCGTTCCCACTTGGAATGTGGAGAGTGAAGTTTCTCGACACTCTCCACACGAGTGTGGTACCATGTGGTAGCAAATCCCCTACGCCAGAGGGATGACATGTTTGGTGAGCCAGAGACGGAATCGAACCAGTACAGCACCTGCGGCGCTCAGCATAACTACCACTGCGCTACGCAATCCTTAGGCAATTCTGATACTACTATAATATTCATAGCAACACGAAAGTTCATCACACGAGGGATCTCGGGACGATTATTCGCCAAACTACCGAAAAGGAAATTAAGTGCAGACTAAAATTGACTATAACAATACTTGCTCAGAAGTGCAGACGAATTCAAAGAATGGAATCCTTGTGGTTGTTAACCAATACTTTCCATAAATTAGTAATTGTATTCAAAAATACGAGTGACGGTGTACATCTGAACATTTCTGACTGTACTCCGGACTATGCGACTGAACAGCAAATATGAAGAGACTTGAGGTCGCGTCCATCAAAAGCTGTTTTCAAAAAGAGAAATAAAGCGCATCATATGAAATATGTATTCTCACAGTTTCTCGATCAAGTAAGTCAAGAAACCAAATTAGGTTTCGCCCGAAAGCTTGTTAGACGTGCATTGCGCAAATTCTGAAAATATCATGAATACCACTTCCATACAAAGCGCAGTAAGTGACTATGGAAAAAAAATCTTCGCGTCCTTCTTGATAGTTGTTAATTTAAATCTATACTTTGGGACAATTAAAACGTTCCAATTTAATGAAAGGGGCTTCTTCAGAGATCGTATTGAGTAAGTCACTTCAATCTTGTGAATATAAATAATTCCTCCGAATGGTCCACCCTCTCATCGTTATTGGAAGGTGTTCCAGGATGTCGGGCAGCGATGTAGGGGATTCATTCCCCCAACAGGGTCTCGAAACTGAAAAGGAGTACGGCGTTTCCATCAGGAAACCAAACTAAGACCAAACCAATGCCAGGTTTTCCACCACCGTCTTGGTATCAAAGTCGCATGGTGGCAAATCTCCCTCTGATCCACGAGGGTGGCGACTGCTTGTGGTGATGATAACCTAGAAGACTTTGTTTGGCTAGGCCGACCTCGGGACTCCAGGGAATCACAGTGGCTAAACCACAAAAACTCTGAAAAAACAAGGAAATCATGCTCGGGTCCGCACAACCAGTGAGGACGAACCGTCCAAGTATCCAAGTAAATATAAATGATCAGCGAAAACATTCGTAATGTTTAGTTTCAACACTCTACGTTATTTGAAGACACAATGTGAACTATGTACACAATCGACTATCACTGAGAACAAGCAAATATACGACAAGCAACTAAAGTTATCGTCAATGGAAGTTATGAATGTTCCCTCAACTTCCAAGCGGCTCAGCTACAACATTTTGCAAGAAGGAATCTAATTTCCAAGTATGAAGTAGAAATAATCCAAATGGATAAGTGCTTCAACTATTGTGCTTCTTAAATATGAAGAATGAACAGTTATTGGCCTACTACCACAATGCATTATGAATTGTCAAAAACAGGGTTAACAAACAGAACTGGATTTGATGCCAACACGTCAAACTGTCTCAAAACGGAAGATCATGTACTTATACATATACATATATATTATGCATATTGTATAAATAAGCGAACGGTGGTAGTGATGCCGACCAACACGAGCACAGTGCTAGCTCGATCCCGCTACGAGTTCACCAAGTCTCTCATCCCTCCGGGGTTGGAAAACTGGTACCGGACTTGTGCGGAAAAAATCTCTGCAATCCAGATGGAAATGCTATAGCCCGGCTATCTCACGACTCTAGTGAGAATCGACTCGATTAGCATTCAAATTCAACATTCAAAATAAAACCGAAATTCTCAAGCAGGAGCCGAAGCCACACTTAAAAAGTTGAAAGAATCTTTGGATTTTTGAAATTTATCCAAAACGCCTCAAGAGTTTTGCGCGTTGATGTTTTTGATTCTTGCACTAGGATCCGCACATTTACTTCAAAATCATCGCCGTTGTGCTTTTGTGCCCTATACGTAGCTAGAAGAGTGTTTAGACGGATTTTAGCTTTTCCATCTAGATGTTCTTTTATGCGGACACAAAGTGGTCTACCCGTTTCCCCAATATATTCCTAGCCACATGTGTTATATGAGATCATGTTTATTATACCTAAACTCATGCAATTCCCAAAGTTCTCGGTAGGTTTTTCTCGTGTAAATTTTATATACTCTGATTGTCGGTTTAACAATTCAAAGCACTCATCCATATGTTCTTGTGTGGAACAAACTTTTGGTTTTTTTTTTGTTTTATGGTTTTTAAAAGTGGTTCCTAAACCTTATCCTGATCCAGTTGCTAAAATTCATTCCAACCCATCTACCTAACATCAAAATATTTCTAGAACACCTATGGCGCGCACAACCAAACAGCACGCATGTAATAGAGTCATTCGATGTTACGTCACTTTATACCAACGTGTCGAATGACTCCGTAGTGCGAGCCATTCTCCAGTTGCTCGTAGAGCATGAAAAGAAAATAGAAATGTACGACTTACCCATTGCACAAGTAATGACTCTCTTAAAACAGTATCTTAGTTGTTCAATCTTCAAATAAATCTGGGAAATAAGGGTTGGCCATGGGGCAGCGCTTAGCACCAAACCTTCCCATCGCTTTCATGTCTAAGGTGGAAGCTCCAGTTCTCGATCACCGACCCTTACTCTACTTCCGATACATAGACGACTGTTTTATCGTCTGTTCCACACAAGAACAGATGGATGGGTGCTTTGAATGGTTAAACCGACAATCAGAGTATATAAAATTTACACGAGAAAAACCTACCGAGAACTTTGGGAATTGCATGAGTTTGGGTATAATATACTTGATCTCATGTAACGCATGCTGCGAGGAATATATTGGGGGAAACGGGTAGACCACTTTGTGTCCACATAAAAGAACATCTAGATGGAAAAGTTAAAATCCGTTTAAACACCTCTCTAGGTACGCATAGGGCACAAAAGCACAATGGCGATGATTTTGAAATGTGCGACTCCTAGCGCAGGAATCAAAAACATCAACGCGCAAAACTCTTGAGGCGTTTTGGATAAATTTCAAAAATCCAAAGATGAACTGGAAAGATGCCTCACTATTACGGGTGACCTGGCGCCCTATTTCAAAATGATATTTTGACCCCGGGGTGTGTTTTGCTCGTGACCCCACTTTAACAACGCGTGGGCCAGTGTCACACGTAAAATCATGGTGAGTGGCCTTTCTGTTCAATATGGCGTCTATTTAAAAGTTTGATCTTCATTCATACTTTAACCTTTTTCCACTGAATAATTGAAGTATTCTAATATAAAATAGGTTCAGACCCTAAGGAAAGCGAAATCGCCGAAACGTCAGCCATCGACCAACACCACCAACAACAACGGCAACGACAACGAAAACCTGTACCAGTCTCGCGTGAGCTTAAGAAGATCACTTTATAAGATCATATAAGTAGATATATCAAGTATCTATGCCGGGTTTTATAGAAAGTCGGTCTTTCGAGTTATCAAAACACCAATGGTGAACAACACTCTCTACAGAAAGTGTGGCCACCTCCTTGAGAGTAGTGAATAATAGAAATTTAGTGCATGTTAGAGCTACCAAATAAGCAGGAACTTCTGCGCACACATGAGAGGAAAAAGAAAACAAAGCCACTCCTGACTTCCTTTTTTACGGAAATAAATTGAAAAATTTATTGTTTCTAAAAGTTTGTCTATAGAGAAGAGTAATTTGTAAAGTAAACAACCCTCTACTTTCAATGAATACTGAAACGTCAAAGACTTGTAAAGTGCATTTAAGTTACCAGTAGAAGACAACTGCTGAGAAAATCGTAGTAATGTGAAGGATCGCTGTAATAAATTGTGGTTTTAGCGTTCTGTAACAAGAACTAAAAACTAATCCCGTTTTCAGCACAACAGACTCCTCATTGTCGTCTAAGTCTTTAGATTCTACTCGTTCATTCTCCATGAATCGAGTGAAAATGGTGTTCAGTTGTAGCTCGCTGACATATGGTTTTAAAAATGCAATTCTTTACCATTAACCGAAAAGTAATAGGCGATGATTTTTATGGGAACGTAAACAGAAGTAAATGTTTGCTAGGTGGCGAACGGCAGCGAGACATTCATGACTTCAACATGTATCGTTATGAGGGAAATGAAAAACAACTAAGCAAAAGAGAGAGAGAAGAAATATCAGATGATAATGACCTCACAATAAATAAAGTGCCCAAATATTGCTGAGCGGATTCTGTTACCGCTATGGCCTATAACGGTTCCCGTTGATTCATATAAACGGCTAACTTGTGAAGTTATTGATCGTCTTTCCTTTTGTAGCCGCCATGACAAACCATGAGATCGGCGAATAGAAAAGATGCAGTTCGATATCTTCAAGGTCTTGGTTCGAACCTACCTTCGGCCACCAGCCACTCATGTCCTTCTCCAACCAACCGTCATCCCTCCCGAGATCAGAGCATGGTACTAAACTTTTCTAGGATCAAGCTGCATCCTTCAATCCGTGAAACCTGGTGATTGTTTGTGACGAAAACTTGGGAACACCCTTGCACGGCTATACCAACATTCCAGTGGGAATGAACTCAACAAACAAGAACGACATTCACAAAAAACGATCAAAAATCCTGATCAGCAACCGAACCCACACGCAAACGCGATGACCTTCATGGAAAATTGAGGCAAGGAATGGAATCGAACGCAAGAAAAGCATGGCATGGCCCACGTACCCGTTATACAAAACTAGGCGCTGCAGTATATGTGTTGAAGATGAGAACTTTTTGAGCGATCGAATCCGGTCACGTTGACTTTCGAGCCATCGTAGTTCGTAGGAAAGGCGTATAACACCACTGACACCGCCGACACCAGCTCTCTGATGGTGAGATGACACCACAAAGACCACTAGTCTCTAGAACTACGATAAAACACAGAAATGATGATTATCTGTAGAGCAATACTTCGGTCCAACGGTATCAGAGCGATTCGGAGATCAAATCAATGAAAGGCAAAGACTTAAAATATTTTTGAGCAATATATATAATTATAGTGAATATCTTAAAAGCTGATTTCTACTAAGGATAGTTACACATTCGAAAAATAATAGGAATGCTATCCATATACGGAAAAAAAATCAACTTGAAACACTCATTTTATGACCTCTACAAACCTGCAGGTAAAACTTATGTGTGTGATTAGCTCATATGCAACAAAATTTTATGAAGAGGGACCTGAGTGAGATAAACGAAGTATATTCAACCAAGACGAGGTATTCAACCTTCATGGCATATGATAGATTCTCCAGGTGCGCAGTCACTGACTGCAATGCTACAGAAATTTTGCGTTATTACTGAGCAAAAAACTGAGGGCGTTGTGAAAATTACCTCGGATTGAGGGGACAACAGGCAAACTTATTAAATAACTGAACAAGTTTGAGTGAGAATGTGCATTCCTGCTAAGCAATCCAACTAACTCCTTCCTCCACCATGTAAATCGTAAAGAAACGAAAACTGACGTAGCAACAATGTCAAAAACGATAAACAACTATCCAGATTTAAGAAATAAGGGGTCAATCAAAATCACCCTGATATCATTTCACCTGTAGTTTAGTCAGATTCGAACCAAACTGAACTAGATAGTTGTTCAAGCAATTTGTCAACAACCGACTTCCCGCACCCAGACAGATGAGAAGCTTGATGAGTCCGAGGTGATAACGAACGTGCACCGTGATTGTGATGATCAGCATCAATACTAATGTAGTACCCGCCATCTAATGAACGCGAACAGCGAAAAAATACAAAAAAAATCCGATAAGTTAGAGTTCACTCACTTTTCAGACCAAAACTGATAACAGAATAAAAACTAAATGAAAAAAAAACCCTGTGCCGCAGAGGCACAGTCATGCCATTGTATCACGAGCCTAAAGAGTTACCACAAACATTTAAATCTAAGACAAGTATGCTCTTTAATGCTATATTATATGCATCCTTTAGAAAGAAAGATAATTCACTCGGCGTTGATCTATCCCTGAGGAACGCGCCATGCAGTCGACTTCATTAAGCATCATTAGAGGTGACTCAATGAATACCTGGCCTTTACAATGACTAGCGATGGCCTACCGATGTATAGAGCCAGTGCTGCTATCTTACCAGACCTTATCCAGATCTTATCTTACCGGAATATGCTGCCAATTTGCCGACCCCAGAGGGATGGAAGGCTTGGTGAGCCATGAGCGTGATCGATCCTGGGTGTGCATTGCAGGGCGTCTCCAACCAATGCGTTACACACGCCATATGTATATATATATATATATATATATATACAAGTATATATACGCATGTATATATGTACATATATATGTTAGCATATGTGTGCATATACAATGCAAAATTTTTTTAGACAGGTTTAGGTTACCAATTCTGAAATGTATAATTCAAGTTAAAATGAGTTCAACGGTATTATCAGAAGAGAGACATCGATAAGCGCGAAGGAAAAAAACGACACCGATGTGACGAAAGTTTGTCAGAAAGCGAAAAACCCTACCTAATTTCATTGAATACTGACTGCATGACGTGATGCTTTTGAAGTCTTCGTATCGTTTTCACTGCTTCAACCTCGGCATGCGTAATCAATATCATATTGTACTGACAAGTTAGCACGAGGTTGCTCAGTGTTTTTAGTTTATCAATCCAACTTGAAATCGATTAACTTTAGCATGATTACCGAGAACTTCTAACTGTGAAACTTTACATCCAACTGGCTATACCCCTTATCAAAACACATTTACAAAGTCGAATCCGGCAGTGTTCTTTTATTGGGTGTTTTTTTCTCCACTGTAAGAATACACATAAATGAAGGATCGCCTAGGATTCAAAAAGGGGATAGATTTAAGTGGTCCAAACAGTAATGAAAATTGTTTTCTCAAGTTCTGTATACAAACTTTCTTCAAAATTCTACTGTAACTAAATTTCTACCTACTATTGTCGTTTGTCCATACAAAGTTATTTCGATTGACATATCTATAGGTCTTGGGATAAATCATAACGTCATGTGACGATCAGGCTGACTAACTGAGCAGGTGTATGGCTGACGGTGAATTCCTTGAGCTTGATTTTTTGCATCTTTGAGTCTTGCTCTTACGTAGTCCCAACTGGTTCTCCATATTGAAAAAGTAACAGAAGATATTTACATGCAAATTTGAGCAAAATACGGGGAAAAGTTCGTGGAAACGAAAAAGTCACTCTGATTAATCAAAGCCTGTCAGCAAAACTCCTATTTTTTCTAATGATCATTCGTATTAGGGTTTTTTTTCAAACGTTCACTTTCTTCCTACCTAGATACAAGGTTTAATTTCTGATAATGGAACCTTGAAATTATGATGCCATTAGAAACCTAGGTTCCTATGCATTTGTCAGATGAACCACGTGAAAAACTGCTTCAACACCAGAACAGATTCGACAAAACAAAATATTTTACAGTGATTTATTCTCTCTACATTGGAAAGACTTGGAAATTTTTTAAAGAGGTATTTTGCTGCAACAATAATGCCGGATGCAACTGAACTGAAAATTCTACAAGAATACTAAAAATTCTTACGAACCTCTTTTCGCATTCGTCGTTTTCCGTCCATCGAAAACCCGATACAGAATCCTCCACCTAGAATGTAGAAAAGGAAGACAAAGCATGTACACGCATCCAGTATCAGCAATCCATGTTTACGACTCTCCTATGTCTCATAAAGGCAGTACCGATAAATGCAGTTAAATTCCACGAAACTATACTCGGAATCAGATTAGAAACCTTTCCAAATGAAGAACAATTACGAACTAACAGAGCTCTGCCATTCAGGACACGGTAGAAGTGTCTGGTGCAACTACAATTATTGTGGAACAAGTGTTCGAAGTCTGCTGTGCCATGAAAACATAAGGGGTATTTTGCTAGAGCAATAATGCCGGATGCGTAACCAGTTGAGAAGAACGGAATAGTAGAACGAAAGAAAAATAGCTCTTAGAAGAAAAATCAAATGTATATGAGCAACAACTATACAAAAAAGTATGTATGTACTTGAAATCCCTGTACCTGTGTTAACCAAATCACAGAATGACTGCAAAGAATTGAAAAACTATCGAGATTACAGAAAATTGAGCAATAACGTCTAAAGTCGCTACAGGCAAGAAAATGAGAAATCATGCAGAAACATTCATGACATTAAAGAGATTTAGCACTAGCGAACTTTCCTAGCAACGAACACGGCCCTCTGCGACAAAAATCATCGCGAATGGGGTCGTATTATTAGCTGCGACTAGGAGGCGCCGAAGAATTCGATTTCTTGGCACTGTAACTCTTTGGGAAGATGAAACCTTATCCTGCATGATTGCGAGGATCATACTCTTGCTACAGTGTAACCTTTAGATGGTAATCATTTAGAAGTAGTAAAAGAAGGAATCAGATAAATAGATAACAGGTGTTTCTATACCAATAATTCCCATAGCGCATAAAGAAACAGGAATAGACTTCGTTACTTTCGACTTGTTGGTATTATCCTGTCACTTTATGGCCTGTACCTTCTTGATAAATGAATTGGTTGTCGTAGTTTCCGACTGTATAATGGTTTAAACTAAGAAGAAAAGAATGAAAAAAATTGTTGGTTGCAGAAAAACATGCGAAAGAAAGAATGGTGAAATAGGGATAAGGAAATTGTGCACATAAACACAAATCGAGTAAACACCCATTTCAAAAGAAACTCTAAGGATTTCGATGATCTTTTGAAAAATGGTGGTACCGCATATATACAACAGTAAATGTAAACATGTGAACATCAAATGAAGATTGGCGGCAAAACATAACCAGCGCTAAATAGCGAATAAGATGAGCGTAAGAGCTCAGCATAATATAAACACACGAATTCCCACAAAACTATGGAGTACTGAATAAATTCTCAAGTTGCAATAAAAACTGATAACAGATGCAGTTATTAATTTTAGATAGTCCTAGTTCAACCGCATTTCACAAAGTATACCATTACTCTAAGGTCGGAAAACTGAAGCGGATTTGTTTGGAAAGAATTCATTCCGATCTAGTGAGGGAGATGATGAGAGCTGTTGTGAAGACCTAGGAACGGTCTAGCATGGCCATCCTGGCACTAGCAGAAACGACTCGAACAGCACCCATCGATATTTATAAACAGCAAAACTCTCCACCACGAGCAGAATCCACACCCAAATACAAGTACCTTCGGGATAGATGGTATAAAACCAACCGAATGAAGAAAATTCGAGGAACAGCACAATAAGTGCTATAGGGTCATCTAAAAAACATAGACCTAGCTGTTTATGTATACTCCAGAGAAATACACTCTAAACTAAATTATAGCCGACAAAACGCTTCTATAAGGCTTGTTTACCCGTCCGCAAAAAAGTAGCAGCTTTCTGATATTCTTCATAGCCTTATTACACCATATTCCTTAGATATTTACCTTTTTGATAAATAAAAGTGAAATTACTAAATATGTGTTCTTCATAGCAGCCCAACAACATGGCGTTGGAAACTTGTATTCGTCCACTTACCAAATCAGTAGGCAATACCTTTGTAAGGGAACATAAACAAAGTTGTTCAGTACTGCTAACAAAAATCTAATTTGTCGAAAGAGCATATAAAAAACTAGAACTTATTTGTGTTATTAACCAAAAATTTGCAGGAAGACCTGATAAATGCAGAATAGTAAAAAATGGTAGTGGGAAATAAGTTGAAACAATGGCGAAGTTACTGCAATACGTTAAACTATCCGCTTCCATAGATTCATGCAAACAACATAGAGTACGTTTGCAAAGCACACTGATTTCCATATGTAAGCTGCTGTGCGTTTCGGACGGTACGTTCTTGACTTCAATGCGCAACTGAACTGCGTGCCAGTGACGCACGGTCCAACAAGCCCGACACGCGAAAATCGCCACGGTCGTGAAAGGGTTAGTTCGTAAGGATTCGTAATAAAATCAGTACCGAAATGCTACCAAGCTCACCCGACGTCATAACAGCAATTACGGCGAAATATGAATTCGTTGAAAACCCAAAAGCTTATCACCTTAACACGGCCAAACTGTTCCTGGAAAATGAACTGCGATGTACACAGTAATGTACATACCGCAACACAGTCTCCCAAGATGAAGAGATCAGCATTTCCACATACAATGCAGTTCAGTATAAACGTGTAGCTACACATTTACTAAGGATAGTAAAAATAATGGATGTGTAAACGACAAACGTAACTTTAACTGGAGCCCACATGAGTCACGGGATAGTTTATGAGACCATAACGAATAAAGGATGAATCTCTCGGCGATGATCAGGATACACCATGCATTCGACTTCACTAAGCATCTTTAGGAGGAGATTGAATGCATATCTGGCCTCTACAATGACTCACGGTGGCCAGTCTATGTATCGAAAAAGTGCTGCTATCCTCCAGACTGGTCTAGTACCAATCTTCGACTCTGGATGGATAGAAGGCTTGCTGAGCCTGGAACGCCGGGGTCGATCCCATGTGTATTGCAGGGCGCATCCGACTACCGCGCCACACGCGCCCAGTTTACGAGACAACAGGTAACACAATTTACGCTCATCAGAGACTGGCAAACGTAAATCTGGGTACTATAATTGAGCAACAAATAAGGGTGGCAAGCGCTCCATAGCTACCGCTACCCGTTATGTATTGTTGAATCGAAACAAGCCTCCAAGGAAATATGAACGCCTGAATGAAGTCTTACTTCAACGAGACGTTCTAGAACGGTTTCTCAAGTCTGAGAAAAAGGCGGAAGATAACAAGTATAAAGCCATGAGAGGAGAAATAAAATCAATTGGCTAGCAGACCTTGTAACCATGAACTTCCAGCTCTTAATGCAAAAAATTGAGAAGGAAACTAATATCACCAACCTTACAGCTTTGGCAGACATCAAGGTTCGAGCCGTAACGTATTGACATGATTTCCATCGCGAACGACAAGGAAATTTCGTCCCGACTGGTGGATATCTATCAAAGTCCACCTAACGTTCTGATACCTATGCTGTTAACAAATTTCCCAGCTACCTGAAAAGCCAACAATCATGAAGTGAAACTCATTTAAAAACAGCTACAAATGTAGTAGCCAGTCTGGACGCTAGGTACTGTACACGAACCTGGAATATTCAATTGATCAATTAGGCACAAACATCAACAAATCGTCCATCGATAGAACGGGCACTGATAAACAAGTGAGAAACACGTATACTCAAACGTTTACAGTGCAATTTGCACTCGGACACTACGGTCGCCACACATTATTTCACGGCTGTTCAATAGTTGGATGAGAGTAATCCAATGCTAAAAATGGCCGCACTTATGGTGGCAAAGTAGTTGTAAAGTGGCAAATTGCGCTTTGATCCACAAAGGTTGGCAACTGCCTGTGGTGTGGTCCCGAGAAGGCTTTAACCAGGTACACTTGGGACTCTAAGGAAGAAATAGCTTATCCAGCACAACTCCAGCCCGAGTATGCCACACACTGGGCGCTCTCATCTACAACATCGAGCTATGAGACAGCTAGTGAGAGAGTATCAATTTCCAGGCCGTACCGGATATCACTACAGCCAGACCAAACCAACATACCCACGACGAGCCATGGAGCGTGTTTCTAGCTCTGCACCCGTAACACCAGGACAGCCTCTTTAGATGCCGACTTTTCCGCCGATGAAACATGCCGTTTAAATATAAAGTCCGACGTCCAGATGGTTTTTTCGCTGTTTGACCTCTAATTTTTCGTTGCACTTGCTATAATATAAACTCATGTCGATCGGTCTACTCCCAGAAAGTGAGATCAAATGGATTAAATAAGGAAGAGGCGTCTTTGTGCGCTCAACGCTTGCAGTCCTTGTGGTGAGTGTTCTGTGGCACAAACAAGTTATATTGCTAAATCGCATCGCCCAGAAGAGGTCTTTTTGCAAGTTACTAAGTGTGGAAAGTAGCTTTGTCGGGTCCTATGTATGCTTATTGTGGTTAAGTATTAGCTGTAAACCATTGGATACAGCTTGATGATGCAGACATGCATAGTGTATGATAGCCGTGGGATACAGTTACACAACGGAGATTTTCAAGTAGAAGTCACCTTTCTCGCATAGGAATCCATGACATCGGCGCGTAAAACCCTTGAAGCATTCTGGGTAATTTCCTAGAGTGCAAAAATGAAATGCCTCGTTCCTACACGTGATCTCCCGCAATATTTAAGGCTGATGTTTTAACGTGAGGGTGGCTCATTACCCAGCCATAAAAACCCTGTGCGGGTGGTATCTACGTGGTATACTCACTGAGAAGGGTCCTAGGGAGCGGTGAATGTGTGAAGCAGCTGTTTTATATGCAGTTAGAAATTAGGTATCGTGGTTTTCCTGTTGAGGTTATGGAGGTGTTTAGCTGACTAGGCTGCGGTTAACCTGACCTTTTCAGACCTTGGATAAGGCATAATCCGCTGAAATGCTAGCCTGTGAGGATAAATAGTATAGTCCCAATCTTGCGTGTGTTTATTAAGAAAACAGCGAATTATTAAACCAGATGATCCCTTTGTTAGTCCCTTCGTTTCCAGGCAGAAAGGATATTGAAGAATTTTCATTGTTGAATGGATGATTGAACTACCACCTGTTTCATCTGTCCTCCCCTCGATCATCGAGTAACTTGAGCGGCCGTCAGTAAATCTTCTATTTTTCCCTGTCGCACGCAAGAGTAGCCCAGTGGGTTGTGCTCGCTCTAGGAACTCGTTGGGCATCACACCTTTATTCTATGCTTTTCGTGAAGAACTCAGACTATAGGGTCGGTAATCTTCCTGTAGTGCGTTTGACATCACGAGGAATCCAGTCACTAACGGGTCCTGTCCATCAGTTTTTGTTCATACGCATTACATGTTCGGTCCATTCTATCTTCGACAGTTTGGCGCATTGAACGGCATCTTTGATTTTTGATCGTTGACTTAGGTCGGAGCCTTGGATTTCTTCTCTTGTGTGACACGGGATAATCCTAGCATCAGCCTTTCACAGCAATTACCCTTTCCGGGGGACCATGTGTTACGCATGGCACCACTGAGGGCGTTGTTCTGCCTTCCTCTCAACTACTCTTTTTACCCTAACGGTGCCATCTGAAATCGCCCGTCAATATGAATGATCTGAGGAAAACAAATCCGTATTAAACCCAGTTAAGCTGAGGTTGACTTGACATCATTCCTTCTTGAAATACTACACTAAGGAGGAAGAAACAGGATCTCACGATTGTGGTTGCTTTTTGCCGCAATGGACGACGCCTAATTTTTCGTTGTGTTCACTGCAAACCCGTGGGCGTCACACCGGCCACTAGTACTTTGCAGTTATCACCGCCCCTTTGTTGTCGTTTTCGTTCTATAATTCGGCTGTTCTCTGTGTTCTGACAACTGTACACGTTTTACACACGTTCTCATTATTTGGCGCAAATCCAACCTGTGTGTTATGCAACAGTTCACCCGCTGCTCAACCACACCATTGTTGTCGTCTAGTGAAATTGCGTGTGGAATGAAAGTATATTAGATTGTTTCTATATCGCAACTATCTCAGTATCATTATGGTTGCAATTTATTTTGTGGGTTTTATATCTTCCTACTCCATATGTTGTTATTTGACAAGTGGTAAGAAGTTTATAAATCATGTAACTGGGCATGCGCACAGCAACACACTTTCCCCCAGTTAAATGCTCTCAGGGCCATATTTCACTGTCACTATGCGCAGGTGGTTTTGGAGGTCCACCAGTAAGTACATCTGGAACTTCCAAGTTCGTCACATGCTTCCGACGGATATCCTCCTCCAACTACACCAACGTGTGTAAATCCTTTTTTTATGGTTTAATTTACTTTTTCCTGATAACTCTTCCTAGAAGGAATTTAGGACCCTAAATCGGACGACATACAAAGTACGCAAGCCGATATTGAATGCAGTCAATATAACAACTATTTCTGTTTAGCTGTTTTGAATAGTGCCGAGATGAAGTGAAAGTACTTAGTGATTTCAGTGATTGCAAGTAGTATGTGGAAAGCGCAATTCTAAATATTAAGGGATATAATTATTGTAATTTATCACAATGTTAACTTTTTATCTGTTGCCTACTACAAATTTTGATAGGCAGCAAATAAAAAGTTAGTATTGTGACTTCAACTACAGCCCCAACTTAACTGGGTTCAATGCCGATGTGGGCTCACCAGATCAATCCTGTTGACGGGTGATTGCTGACGGCACCGGTTGATAGATAACTGGCTCAGAGACATGCAGAACAAAGGATCCGCATGGTGTGGTGGTGAACGCGTTAGCCCCGGAAAGGGTAATAGTGCATTCGCTCTTCACCGCAGACACCTGCGGTCCGGAGTTTCGCAACTATCTCAGTATCATTATGGTTGCAATTTATATTTTAAATTGTTAATTCCTAATTTATTAGGTTGTAAAGGATAAAGGGTAATTCTCTCGGCGTTGATCAACCCTGAGGAATGCGCCATGTATTCGACTTCATTAAGTATCGTTTGGAGGTGATTGAATGCATATCTGGCCTTTACAATAACTCGAGGCGGCCTACCGATGTATAGAGCCAGTGCTGTTATCCTCCCAGACAGGTCTGGTACCAACTTGCCGACACCAGAGGGATGGAGGCCTTGGTAAGCCATGGGCTCGGGGATCAATTCCACGTGTTTGCTGCAGTGGCCCCTCCAACCACTGCGCCACACGCGCCCTATTAGGTTTTAAAGAGAATAAATTGTGTTAAGCGTACCAGTTGTGTGTTAAGGGTATCAGATGTAAACAGTGCTAGCTACATGCAGTGTGAATTACACGTAAAGAGTGATAAATGACACTATAACACTACTATATGTATCCATATTGGTGAACGCCTAGCTCGTTCTCGGAAAGCAGTTTCAGTGGCTGCTGTGCAACCATGTCGCAATTCCCATCGAAGCTGTTGGTTGTCGCTAGGAAATGGAGGAATTGTAAAATGTGAAAATTTTTAAATACTGGAGCTTTTGTGCAAAGAACGATATTCTTATGTGGAATGCTGAAATTGTATGTATTGATATATACAGTATAAACTGTAGATTGGACACTAAATGTCTTTGAGAACTGTTTTTAACAAATCCGTTGTAGTGGAGGTGACAACACTTGCTAGGTGTCCATATAGATCAACTTCGTTGAAGCACGTTGACGGATGTATTGTCTGTGAACACCTAGCCACTGTGAAGATATCCCTTTAATGATTTACCATCATAGCGTAGCGAAAAGCCTTCCATAGGTGTCGAATTTCAATGTTTAATTCAAGCATAGAAGTCTCTGTTCGCTCCCGAGAGGAAACTATTTCTACGATGCATACGCCCTTCAAAAGCAACAGTTCTTCGCCTACAAAATGAACTAGATTGAGATGAGACTCTCGTAAATTATTAGCGGAAAAATTATTAACAGTACACCTCCTCATGACCAATGCTCTCCGTAGAATGTGCGTTGAGTTAGCTATCGATTGATCAGAAAAGTAGTGAAGGAAAACAGTTCTAGAACCCAAAATAAACCACCTGAAAGAAGGTGGCTCCTGTAAAGGTCATCCCGGTCGCGATGCCGCATGAAAACTAACACCTATACCGGTCACCGAAATGTTAACGAAAAAAGGATATTTTATATTTGGGGAGCTCAAATCGGCATTCAAATCAATCCCGTTGACGGGTGACTGCTGATGGCAAAAAGATCGAAAGAACTAGCTGAGAGACAGACGAAACGACGGACCCGCATGGTGTGGTGGTGAACGCGTTACTCCCCGGAAAGGACAATAGAGCGTTCGTTCCACACCATAGACACCTGCGGTCCAGAGTTTTGCAAATATCTCAGCATTATAGAAGTTATATTTCGCAACATACCCTGCCGTTAAAAAGAATAGGCAGTAAATAAAAAAGGTTAAGGTCTTGACTCAGTTGAGACCAAAGCAGTCATGAAAGCCATGGTCAGCCTTGGAGTGTCCACTCAGTTTCTGAAATTCTTCGTGAGCTATATAAAAATTTTACAACCAAGATATCACCATTATAGAACGATATTAAGATCGACGACAAAAAGGCAAGGCGATACCACCTCGCCAAAATTATTCACCACCACCCTCGAGAACGTCATGCGAACACTGGAATGGGACAACATGAGAGTGAAAATCGATGGTCAGAAATTACATCACTTTCATCTTGCTGATGACATCGCTCTTATAACACCACGTACTAGTCTAGCATTATGAATTCATATCGACTCTCATGACGCTTGTGGATAGATAGGTCTTCTCCAAAATCTCACAAAACAACGTTCATGAAGAACAGATTAGTTTCTTATGTTCAATGCAGGCTTTGAAGAACTAATCTTTTCGTGTGCTCCAGCCACTTATATCATTGTCGGGGACGCAACACAATGAACGACTTAGCTCCAGAACTGAGCAGGAAGAAGAGAGCGACTTGAATATCTTTTAAGAGTAACGATAATGTAGTGAGGAGACCAACGAACCTCCGACTCTGTCCACTATTTCGACTCTATGACTCCCCCTGCCTTAACGCATGCTTGAGAAACCTGGTGGTACCGCAGGCAGGGTTAAAGATCACTCAGTGTTATAGAACGCAGCGTCAGAAGGACGATGCCAAAGATATCCCGTATCATGCAAGTTAAGGAAGGAATCTGAAGCTCCGACATTTGTCAGTGATCAAAAATCAATAATGCCGTTCTGTACGCCAAGCGATCGAAGACAAGGTGGGCCGGACACGTAATGCGTATAAACGACCACAGATGGACAAGAGCCGCTAGTGACTGGATTCCTCGTGATGTTAAACGCACTACGGGAAGACCACCGACCCGACAGTCAAAGTTCTTCATGAAAAGTGTAGAAGAAAAGCGTGAGGGTCAACGACTTCTTAGAGCTAGCAGAACCAACTGGACTACTCTTGCACGCGACTGCAGAAATGAAAGGTTCATTGGCGCTCGCTCGAGTCGCTCAACGATCAACGGGACGCCAGCTAATACAGGTGATACCAATCGATTGAAGGTTATGTAGCCCGGAAGGAAACACGAGATTAGGAAATAGGCCTCCGACGAGATCGCCATTAATGACTAGTGCTTAGTTTAATACTAGTGAGAATGTTTTAGCGCTCAGTGATACTCCTTGAAATTTCATCGTTTCTATTTAGTTGACCGTCCCAACGGTTTACTGTCTCCTCGTGGCCCGGAGGGGTTCCTGGGTGTTTGGCTGCCATGTATATCGGAGGAATTTATCTCCCAGAACTCTCAAGTCGAGAAAGAGTCCGACGCTTTCATCAGGAAACCCAGCGAAGAGTAAACCAATACCAGAATCGACCGCCGCCCTGGTATCAAACTAGTCACACGGTGGCAAATGTCTTTCTGATCCACGAGGGCTGCTACTGCCTGTGGTGGTGACGAGCTGGGTCAGACTTTGGCCAGGCAGACCTCAGGACTCCAGAGAAACATAATAGCTAATAGCTAAACCAACAAAACTCCGAAAAATGGAGATTATGCTGGGGCCCATACAACCAGTGAGGACATCGAAGTATTCCAGCAAGTATTTAGCTGACAGCTAACGTAATTTTTCATTTTTGTCCAAAAAACGGAAGCAGAAAGATCTTTGCTGATATGGAATGGAAAACTGTGCCGGGAATGTGAAATTCTTTACAAATTTCTCGTATGGTCTAAGCGTACCTATTGTTTTCAAATTTTGCATTAATTATTCTATATATAACTCTAGCAGAAATTATGTAAGCTAGTGCCGTTGAAATGAGTTTAGCTAGTGCCTTTAGCTAGTTTAGTTAGTACTACATTTCATTATCGACTAGGTTCATTAAATCGTTTCTCTCAACAAATTTTGTGAAGTAATACAGTGCTGCTTGAGGCGCAGTGGCTAAAAGGTACCGATCAATAATATGAGCACGGGGTCTGGTTCGACCCTGTGCAGTGCCAACAAAGCCTCATAGCAATCAGGGGTCGACAAATTGGTACCAGACTTGTCTGTGAAGCCCACTACGATTGACAAAGGGTAGTGACTGCTGAGTATCTGTGCTGGGAATTCTCTAGTACAGCTAGCTCGAAATTCTAGAAAAAGTCAAGTCGACTAGCATTCGTGAAGAAGAACAAATCATTAGAAGAAGCATTCGGAGCCACACACAAATGCAAAGATTATTGTGGATGATGGATGTGAGAAAACAAATCAAATGAAAGAAATGATGGGATCTGCACAAAGTGTGATGCCCGGTCATGTGAACATTAGAAAAATAAATGTATTATCTAGGAGGACGATCTTACCATTCTGGCTGAGTTTAAGCAAAATGAATACTCCACAACATTGCCCTATTCCAGGTGTATTATGCAAGCTGATTTGCTACTATAGAGCTAGTTCTCCATGTGTTTTGATATGGTCGTGTTTTGGTGTTCTTTTTTTGTAGTGTCATGATTTATGCACTAGACTTTTATGATCAGTTGAAATACGTGGGTAGCAACTTCAACCATTTTCACGGAAAGCTTAAGTTTTGACGGGGATATAACAAACATTTTTTTCAAGACGTTGCAATCAGCTTTTTTATCAGTGAATACTCGGAATTCCGAGAGAATACTACTAGTAGAGACTGAACGAGAACCAAAGACACGAACTGCTTTGACTATTTTAACTTACTATTTACTACCTATTCTTTTTAATGGCAGGGTATATTGCGAAATATAACTTCAATGATGCTGAGATATTTACAAAACTCCGGACCGCAGGTGTCTGCGGTGGGGACGAACGCGCTGTTGTCCTTCCCGGGGAGTAACGCATTCACCACCACACCATGCAGGTCCTTCGTTTCGCCAGTCTCTCAGCTAGTTCTATCAATATCTGCTTTGACTATGATTAGGGGTCGAGGTGCCGCCGGAACTTCGTGCTTTGTTCCCGAACTCACGGTTTCTTACCGATCGGCCGATCGCAAGCGCTTAGTGCGAGCGGCAGCCGTCAGCTTCATCGAGCTCCACCCACTTATCTCTCCCGTCCCTCTCATCGCCTTCACTCTACCTACCTTTTTCTACCCCGCATATTGATCTATCGGATCACCACCACCCCAGATCCGAGCAATTCGAATCCAGCCGTCGTCGATTTGCTCACGCACGCCCACGCCTTTTCAGATAGGATGTTTTGCACCGGTAAGAGCACTCGTGCTCTACATAACCTTGAGTGCAATACTGTCAAGAGAGCTACTATTACTTCGTAGCATATACTGATACTACCAAGAAATTACCTTGGATCGCAGCGCTATCTTTCAATGAATTGAAGTGGAATTGTCTGGTTTGTTCAGTTCATATATCTCTGCTATTTGTATTCTTATCCGTTCTAACATTATTCCGAGACTTTATTTGAGTGATCGATGTCGATGTAATCGATGTGACCTTATGTTGTTTTCTCTGTCAGTGTTGAAGTTCTGTAAACAAGACTTCCTATGCGTTTTTTCGAACGTCCAAATTTTTTCGTCATCTTCTTTGAGTGCAGTGAGTCACAAATATTTTTAAAACACAGTGCTCACGTAATCAGTGTTATTTTCTTGTCCTGTTCGGCCTCCAAAAGTACATTTAACAAGATAACCTCATCCCAATACACTTTTTTTTCACTTCGTATCCATTGCGTTCTATTGAGGTTTATTTCGTTTTTCTTACAACGTCTTTCGCCGTTTAGAATTTTCATTATAATAAAAATACTTGAGAAAGGTGAGGTGACACACTAGCTTTAAGCCTTGTGCCTTCATCTATGTAATGGTCTCTCATATATTCCACATGGTGATTTTTTTGTTCCTCTTCATTGTGAGACCGACTCGTTTACATGTCTACTTGAATGTCGGGCGTCTACTAATCAGAAAAATCTCCGATACAATTTCTATATTGTTGGCTGGGAAAGATTTCCGTTCTCTTTTTTCGAGTCTGCAAAGCCATGCTAGGTTTCCTCCAAGTCGTCACAATATAAAAGAAACGGAATGAAATGGAACTTCTTTAGTAGTAATAGTAGTAGTTATTTACAAATGTAGCCCAGATGAGAAATCGGCGCTCCAGGGCTAAAACTAACGAAAATCGTACTATGCTTTGCATGTGCTATCCGTAACCTGTATCGTCAAATTTATAGCCTCAAATGATGCCGATAAACTATTCGATTGTTTGAAACTACCAAGATTTTTTATGCAAAATATAATTGTGAGTTCAGGAAATCGGTCTGGTTTGGAAACTCTATTTTGGTATCTCTATGAGCGTGAGTGCATTAAACAAATTCGCAGAAGAGCGACGGTATTACTTTCTGTGCGATTAGCAATCTGATGCCTGTCCAACACGATGTCTTTTGATTCGATTTCGTCTGGAGCAGTCGGATGTTTTCCCCGTCGTGCTCACACAATCACTGCACCTGATGAAGCTCATACCTATATGATTACGGTAGGCAAATCGTATAGTTACTACTGTTAACTATCGAACAATCATTGCCACTCTTTGCAAGTGATTCCGGAATGTAGCTTTCGCTGTTGTTGACTGGTTTGATGGCAGACTTCACTGTGTTGTAAGTTCGCTGCTGGTCCGTATAATGTGAAAATAGTCGTTTATGGGCACTTCACAAAGTTAAACATAAAGTGTTTTTATTATTACTCGTAAAGTCTGTTATTTTAGTACTGGGTCTATCAGTCTTCCGACAACAATAGAATGTGTTTACATATACCTAACTAGGTCCCTTGGAATCGTTTAATGAAAAAACTATTGGAATTCACTTACAAGAACAGCTGTTGAGTTGTAATTATGATAGGGCTATAGATGTGGGCGGTACACTACACCCATTATTAATAAGGAGAGCGACACCTTGCTTTTTGCATGCGCATTTGAGGAGAAAACCGTACAGTGACGACCATTTCTATTAGTATTCGTAGCCAACTGTGGGGAAAGTGTAGTGCAGTCGTTAGAGGTGCCCCGCGCTAGACAGGTGGTTCGATTTCGCGCACTCTCATCAAGCCCCCCGGTTATGTGTGGTCGGCAGATTGTTGGCAGGCTTCTCTAGCACGATAAAAATGCTGACTTCATACAGAGAGAGGCCATCTCCTGTTATTGTATAAGCCGCATTTGCATTTAATCATATCCAGCAATGCTTGTCGTAGTCGAATGGATGCTACACCACTCAAGGATAGATCAACGCCGTTCACTTTATTCTTCATCCTTTAACCAGCTGCGGCAATTGTGGACAATCAGTGCGACAGCTGGATAACTGTGGTCGCTGATGAGCAACGGTGGATGATGAAATCTGTCACGGGATTTGTTACATGCTATGACACCTTCACAGCATTGTTGTAGTGTGGAGCGCGTCGTCGTAGAATCGAAGTATATCTCATACTGCAATTCTTCAAATTCATTGATTTTTTAAATGGATGCCAATTTTTTCTTGTAAAGGAGTTCAGATTTTCCTTATACTTAGCTACAAGCTTCATGTTGTTTGTGCTGTTTCAGGTGTACATGTACTGTTTCAATCCGGAAAACAAGAACGACCGAGTTTGTGTTGACTTACACAAGCGGTCCACAACTAAGGAGTTAATAGAGAGAGTGATCTCAATGCGACAAGGCAAGAGACGTAGCAAATTTTATTCAAAAATAGTAACCTTGGTTGCGGTGTGGGTTTGGCCGATCGAGCCCAAAACAGATAGGATTTGGATTCGAAATCTAGTGAAGATGTTACAGTATTCTGATATTCTTCTTATTTTTAGTTTACGTGACCCACCTTGACATCTATTACGCAGATACCAGCACTTCTTGCACTTCATTCGTTTATTCGCATCCATTGCGCGTGAAGATTTTTGTACCTCTTGCATATGGTCTCGACTGCTGCTTGATTTCTGTTATCATTTTCTTGAAGATCGCTGGATGCTGGTGCACTCGATTTTCTCTGGAGTCCTGAGATAGGCATGCTCGAGCGTTTCTACTTGAATTAGAGGGAACTAACTTTTCTTGGACAAGTCTAGTACCAATTTCCAAACACCGTAAGGATGGCAGAATTGGCGAGCGTGCTGTAGGGTGGAGCCAGCACCGTGCTCGTAATGATTGAGCTTCACTACCGCTACGCTATGCGCTCTCTGTGGTATTCCAATAAGCTTGATAAAGTGTGACATAGTCGTTAGATGTCATCAACTTTTAAACGGTTACTGGCTCAACAAGCACAGTCATCACTAACAGCTGGCTGTGAATTGAACGATCAAGTAGTGCCCTTCTAGCCGCATACAGTGCTTTAATCACTTCATAAGTGGATCGAATGTAGTAGTTTTTTTTCTAGTTTATGATGTATTGTTTTGTACGTGCTTCACTCTTTAAGCAAAGCTTTATTTTAAAACTTATAGCATAACACTGCGAGAGGGTTCTCTGGGCCATCGAACGATGATACAAATGCGAGTTTGTTTTCCTTCATGGTTGCATAGGCTGGGAATCTTTTTGGATATCAAGCGCTCATAGCAGAACAAGTAACTTTTTGTGAACATGCGGCCTTTTATGCATATATCGTTGTCGAGCGGTCGATAGACTAGTTGATTGTAAGATACGTTGTGGTCTTTAGAATGCTAGTCGGAAGGCAGCAAACTCTTCTTGGTGGACTACTCTTGAATACCTTGTAAGAAAGGTGCACAGCTGCTTCAAGTTTTCAGAGAAATCACGTTCTATTAGCATTCGAACTGTTAGTTATGGAAGAAGCTTACATTTCCCGGACTATTAATGCGTGAACAATCCACATCAGGATCCGACTACCCCAGTGAATGACTACTGTAAGACAATGGAATGAATCGAAGAAGTACTGCGATTTTGGGAAAACTCAGTTATTCATGTAGGTAGCAATTTTGCATTACTAATCCAGCTAGAAGTTTCCAGTCAGTTTTTTCTATGTGGTTGACATGAAAGCCGATGAGGGAGGATAAAAATAAATACAACACATTTTTTTATAATGATGGGATAGGTCATGGCTCTTTGAACCCACTGTCCGTAGCTAACCAAATTTCATCGATTACATATACTATTAATGTGTAACAAACCTAACGATTAGAAAGAAAATTTGAGGAGTACTTGATCAGGTATCTGTCACATACAGCTCTTCATCCATATAGTCGCCTCATGCAACAATTGAAAATGTTTAAAAGCTTCATTACTTACCGGTAATGACAGTTAACGACTCAGGCAAAGTTTGACGAAGTGGTTGCATCACACGAATGGCATATGACTATTTTATAAGAGGACAAGAGAAGGGTAATGGCTATAAGTGTTGTGTAAGATACGAATGCTCAACGTAGCTCCGAATCAGGCAGACTTTCTATCCGTTTGAGGTTGGGAAGTTACTAAACTTGTCTAGGTAAAGTTCATCGGCGACTGGCTGTGACGGAGAGCTGGAAGTGTTCTAGTAGAGCTATCCCAGGGTTTTAGGGTGAATCGACTCGACCAACATCCAACGACGTTCGTTTAAAAGACAAAATCCTCAAGAGGCAGGCCAAACCACATGGAAATCCGGTTACGTTTGTAGATGACGGATGCAAAACACCAAACCGAATAAAGAACGAGCTTGGATCGGCATAACCATTAAAGTATGATCGTACAAATAAGTGAAAGAACTACTATCCAACAAGAAATCTTTTCAAGAAATTGTGCGGGGGATGCCTTTGGAGTAGAATTGGAAATGGAATATAGACACAGCTAATTTTTTTTCATAACGTAGTAATCAAGAAACGGAATCGTCTTTCAGAAGTATTTCAAATTTGTTATCCTTCAACATGAGAGGGGTTTAGTTCAGAATAACGAAAGGGAACTCCGCTAAATATTAGAAGTGCTATGATCCTTCTGTATTGAAACCGAGCCTCATTTAGTAAGAAGAGAAATATAAAAATTTCTATGAGATATGAGGTAAACAACACTTTGCTTTTCTACGAAAGGGCATATAAATGAACGACGATACCTAAATTGAAGAGCATTTATGTGAAACTATGTAGTTTTATCAGTAAAATGGTTGTGGGTGATGTGTCTCTGCATGGTGGAATTTGAATTTGTTGTGATGGAGTGAGTTGTGATTTTGCTCAACGCAATCTTGGATCGGTTTATCGTCATAGCGATAAAGATTTCCTAAAATACGATGAGCTTAAGTTGTAATTTCTTACAGGTACTCAGCAAGTTAGGGCGCATTCAGTGCAGTGGTTATTGTACCCTGCAGTACACAGGTTCGACTCCACGCCCGAGTCTCACCAAACCTTCTATCCATCTGGAGTCGGCAAATTAGTACTGGACTTGTCTGGGAGGATTGCAGCATTGACCCGACACATGGGAGGGCTACCTGGAGTCATTGTGTAGGCCATATCTGCCCTAATTCACCTCTAGCGATGCTTAATGAAGTCGAATGCATGGTGCATCCCTCAGGGACTGATCAACACCCGGAGCTTTATCCTTTACCCGTTTACTCAGTAACTTTTATACCGACAAGCTCCAACAAGGAGGAAGTTAAGTCCAAAATTCCTAAATGTAGTTAAAAGTTGATTTTGGATTTTTCATCATCGCCTGTGAAGCACTGTTTAGTATGTTCCATTTACATTTATTGTTAACAAGGACGACTCTCGGAAAGGGAAATAGTTGGTAGCAAACAAATGCAATCTTAATATTTTTCTACGCTACAACATTAATATGATGCAATTCGTAATGGCAAAGAATTGAACTAGTGAAAAAATAATAACTGGAAACCTACTTGTATACTTGGATGGCCCGTCCTCACTAGTTGTGCGGGCCCTAGCATAATCTCCATTTTTTTTTCGGAGTTTAGCTGCTTTAGTTATTGTGATTTCCTGGAGTCCCAAGGTCAGCCTGGGCAAAGTCTGTCCCATCACCACCACAGGCAGTCGCAGTCCTTAAGGACCAGAGGGAGATTTGCCAATATGCGACTAATTTGGTACCAGGACGGTGGTGGATCCTGGTATTAGTTTACTCTTAGCTAGATTTCCTGAGGGAAACGCTAGACTCCTTCTCAGATTGGGAGACCCCGCTGGGGGATGAATCCACCCGCTGTACATCACAGCCCGACACCCAGGAAAATCTCCTAGCCACGATGAGGCAGCGAACTGCTGTGAGGAAAAAACATAACAGTAATTTGAAACCGTCTTTCTTTTGCCGTTTTTATGACTAATCAGCATGTGTTTAAATTGTTGAGCTTACACGAGGTTGCTGTACACTTTATTCGGCTAATGTTTCGACATCTTCGTCTTCATCAGAGCCGATGATCCGGGTCGATTGTCCACAGTTGCTCGTCTTCGTGATGTGGCGTCTTCATCTCTGTATCAAGTAGGGCCTACCTCAGTAGAGCATCTCTGGAAAACAAACGGAAGCAATAATTAGGAAATTTAACTAACCGTTCTACTTCAAAATCGTATACTTCCTCTAGTCCACGAAGACTGGCGACTGCCTGTAGTAAGGACCTAGTAAGGTTTTAACACTGTTTTCCCAGGATTCCAGGGTAAATCTAGTCGACCTGCAGGCACTGTCATCAAGTCAAAGTAGTATTCGTGAATAAGCCCAGAAATTCTGAAGCAGCAGCCAAATCCTCGTAAAAATCTGGATAACGTCGTAAATAGTGGTGCGAGGAAAGGAACGTAATGGAGAAGTCTCCATAATGTGATATCGGGTCAGCTAAAGATAAAAGTAGTGGTAAAATCTCAGCCGCATCGACCACGAAATTGCATTTGACGTTAAAGAAACAAACGACACCACGCCAATACTCGTAAAATGTGAATGGGAGTTTTTTCCGCTCAACGATTTCTGCTTCTTGACGAGTCCAGAACATGGTGTCGCTGAGTCTAATCAGTTCTGTTCTATCGTGGATATTATCGATCACATGCCAGTGTAAATGATTTTGCATGCGCAGACAATTTTCGATGTTTTATCGGTAACAATGTCATGCCGTCGGGTAACTTGAACAACTAAGAAACGGTCTGTGAACAGCTTCACGAATAAGGCCAAATACAAGGGGATAATTTATGCAATTTTTAACACAAAAACAGGTCAGCAGACATATATGTATATTTATTTATTTCTATTTTTTTACACGACCGATCTTCACGTCTGTTGTGCGGATACCAGCACTTCTCACTTTCGATTCATCTCTTCGTATCCAGAATCCACGAATATTTTCCAACATTTAATTGTGACTTCGGCTGTTGCTTGAGGATTTTCATTTCATCTTGAATGTTGTAGAATACTGGTCGAGCAATTCTCCCTGGTGCCCTGATATAGCCGGGCCGAAGTGCTCCCAGTTGGATTGCAGAGAGTGATTTCTTTTCTCAGACAAGTCCGGTAGCAATTTCCCTACCTCGGAGGGATGAGAGGCTTGGTAAGCATGGGGCGGGAGCAGGCCAGGACCGTGATCGTAGTATATATAGTCTTTTATTTGTACACCAATGTATGCATATACATGTATATGTATGTAATGCATATGTTCATATGTATGCATATGCATATATATATATATATATATATATATATATATATATATATATGGGACGAGTGTAGAGCAGTGGTTGGAGGTGCACTACAACACATGGGTTTGATCTCGTACTCAATGCTCACCAAGTCTTTGGTGTCTACGGGCTGGTACCAGAATTGTCTAGGAGAAATGCAACAGTGTCTCAACACATCGGTGGGCCACCGGGAGTCAATGCATAGGTGAAATATGCATTCATTCACCTCTAACGATGCTTGATAGAATTTAATGGATGGCGCATGAATCTTATTTTACACGACTGTACATCACATGTTGTAAGGATCGCAACACTTTTTGCATTCGATTTGTTTCCTCGTATCCATCATCCACAAAGGTCATAGGACTTGTGTTTGGGTTCGACTAGTGCTTGAGGATTTCTCGTCTTTCTTATTCGCTCGCTGAGTGGTGAACGAGTTCGTTGGAATTCTGGGATAGCCGTTATGGAGTCTTAGTAGGTTCTGCGGGTCAGAGGGAACTTCCGTAACAGTTCTGGTACTAGGGAAAGACAGAAGGTTTGGTTCGCTTGGGGCAGGGTCGTACCAGGGCCTTGTATGGCCTCGCTACAACTACGCCTCCCATATTCTCGGCATATATCTTATATTATTTTATATTCGAAACAACATAAAGGAACAAACGCATTATATTGACGGAGTCGAATAAGAGTTTTGAAAAATATCAATACCCAGTCATTTTTCATAAAGAGGACATCGTAATAGCGGACAATAACATTATGGAAGACGTGAGTAGAGAACCAAACTGCGTGCTGATCCCTTTCAGGAGGATGAGACCCGAGGTCACTGCATAGTTCATATTTTCTTGGTCAATCCTTTTATCTTTAGTTCTCCAATACATATTCCTGCAGCCAGATGTGACACCTTTAAACGCGCTGAAAGTAACGGTGTTTACCAGCATCGCTTCAAGGCCTTCAGAAAAGTGGCAATGTTTAAAGCCATTTAAGTCACACTTATGCTTCGTATTAGACAAGAGTGTTTTCTTACCGAGTTCCATCTCTCTAGGGAAACTATCTCTGCATTTGATATTTGGTTAATGTTTTATTTGATTGTATGAAGTAGCTCTAACTACAGGTAATTTCGCCTGATTCTCATGGTAATGGAGTTTTTTCCCTATTCCCCAGATAGATATCGAAAGGAATTTACTAAAGCGAGAAATGAATGAACAGTTTATATGTGTAGGCTTCATCCCTCGGAATCATATCATATAACTACTCCAGCTCAAAACTAATTAAATTACTAATTAATAAACTTTTTATTAAATTTAATTCCAATCGATAATTCCATGAGGATGATATAGAAGCGCAGAAAACATGAAGGGACGAAACATTCTAGTCAACAATAAATTATAATTGGTTGCAGAGGAATCTCTCTTCAGATCTTGCTGGGAAATCTACCGAAGAATTTGACATCTATGAAATGATGGTAACTCCTGATGGACAAGCCTCGAAGGTAAGTCGATCGGGAGCTTCTAGTAGCAATCAGTCTGCATTGAATTACTTAGAATTCCAGAAATTTCCTTGTCCTTTTCCCAGTCCATAGCCTTCTAACAACTTTAGAAATTACAGTTTGTGCAATTTATAAAGGTGATAGGCGTTAAAACAAGCCATTTCTCCACCTTCGTTATTGACCAGAAAATTTTAAAAAGTTTATCACATAAGCGTGGTAGCTGCAAAAGCCAGTGATAAATAGAGGAATACCATCGAGTTGTGCTGGGCGAAATATCGCTTGTCGTCGTTCTTTCCTCTTTGAAATATGAGTCATGACGGAGATAAGTGGAGAAAATACGTGTTTTGGGGGCTCCAAAGAGTCACGATTCGACATATGGATGATCAGGAGAACGTGCATTTTGTTGCCAAACTGTTAAAGTTTTTTCATTACTAACTATAATTTCGGTGAATTGAACACTGAGTTGAAGTTAAAAATGTTGGAGTTTTGAGGAAATCACTGTTCGGATGACGCTATTTGGGGCATGTCTTCTTCACTACGGTATGATTCAGGAGCGCCGTCTGGATCGGGATGAATATCCGGTAGCAGTACAGCTTATCTGGAGCAGAATGCCAGGCGGCGAACAGACTATCAGCAATTACCGCTTCGTTTTTAGGTGCTTTTGTTAATTATCAGTCTGTTTCTAAGTATATTTCGAAATTTGGGCTGACATTTTTTGTCTAGGCATAAGGGAACACGTACTGGTTCTTCGTGTACCCGATTTGGATCCGCTGAAACAGCAAGTACCATCGACGCGTTCCTTGCTCGTTTTCTTCAACAACCTATTGCAAGTGTTATCATAAAAACTAAGACTGAAGTTTTGATAAGGCGACTTTACCTTCAGCTCAGCATGGATGATTAAAATCTTGTTGCATTAATAAGTCTACTCGAGGTTTTTAAAGGTCTCTATTGTGACTAATGCTTCGGCACTATCACTTTCTTCGACCCGCCTACGTCCAAGCCGACTGTCCACAGTCGTTACTTCTTACAAATTATAAATCTTTGTAGCGCCACTCGATTTGATTTGGGCAACTAAGAGGACTTATGAATGCAACGAGATATTTAGTTTGAAAAGTTTTTGTGAAATCTCTCAGAAGCTATTTCGCACGGATAATCAGAGTCTTTTCAACTGAGACATTCGTTTAAGGATCGGGAGTACGCAGACCTTTGTATGTTGCCTGAATTGACAGAACAGACGCTGCTCGACAACTTGAGAGACCGTTTTAACAGCGGACACATCTACACCTATATCGGTCCGATTCTGGTCGCTGTGAACCCATTCAGGTAGATCATCATACTGGCTTGGTACTTCTGATGAGTTTTTATTACTTTCTTTCATAGTTCATGGTTGTTGGCAAAATTGTAAGCTGATTGTTCTACTTTGGATCAAATGCTAATAGCTTCTAAAACTAATAAATCGTTGCCTTTTCTGGTTTTAACAACTCATTATGGAGTTATTTCAGCTTTTTCCCAATTTACAACCCGAAGTACGCCCGTTTGTATTCCAAAAGCCGTAAGCTAGGAAGTCTTCCTCCGCACATATTTGCCATCGCTGATGTAACCTATCACAAGTAAGTTGCTGGTGAAATATCAGTACCAAATGACGGACGAAAACCGGCTTGTCTATTTTCATAAATTAATGTGTATCGGTTTTTCAACGCCGACAGCTATGCGTCGTCTTGTCTGTACAAGGATGGAATGATTGCAGCCACATTTTCTTGTTACTGCACCATTTTCTTTGTGCCTTACAACTTTTACACCTTCGTTTTTACTGCATAATTTATTTTCAGTCTTCTACGCATCAAAGAAAGCCAGTGTGTAGTGATCAGTGGTGAAAGTGGGTCTGGCAAGACCGAATGCACCAATCATTTGATCTCCCATCTCACGTCGCTATCCCAGAAGGGTAGCCGAGCTTGTAGCACGGAAACCAGCCTACTGAATACGGGACCAGTGCTTGAGGTGGTTGCGTGGTTCATGAAGGATTACTGTATTACTCAAAATAGCTGTTCAATAGCCATTTTTAAGCTGCTCATTCTCAGTTGCTCGATTTAAAACTTATATAAGTAATTGGAAGTGCTGCAAAAGTTCCACTCTTAACGGAAAATTTGATTTTCCATTTGTTTGTAGTAAAGTATTGAAAAGCAGTCTTTGTCTTTGATTCTGATAGTATTCTCCGAACCGAACGACATTTAGAAGTTGGAAGCATTTTTTTTTATTAGCGTAGACCTCTATGTCTGAGTATCTGAATTTTAAAAAGAAGATTGAAAGAAGACTTTCTGGACTTTAAAAACGAGAAAAAATAGCTTTTGTCAGTATGAGAACAGGAATAAAATTGGCCCCATTTGGCCGACTCATTCGATAGATCAGTTGAGGCTTTCTCGCAAGATGAACGAAGTAATCGTTTTAGGCGTTTGGTAACGCGGTCACACTCCAAAATAATAACAGCAGTCGATTCGGGAAGTTCATCAAAATTAACTACAGGGAAAATGGAATGGTCTCAGGGTGAGAGTGATTTCTCAAACTTTGAGAAAACCACTGAACTTATGAATTCCAGGGCAAACGTAGAAATCTATCTGTTAGAGAAGTCGAGGATCATATCTCAAGCAAAAGGAGAACGGTAGGAACAACTGTCGTTTTTGATTTCCTTTCACCTTTCTCTGCTTTGTTTTGTGAGTAATATGCGACCACATATTTCTTCTTTCTGTTACCAAATGTTTGTTTTATTGAATACGAAAAATAAGCAGCTGTTTTCGTTTTTGGAGTTTTTTTTCTATTATTTTATGCATTTTCATGAAAATCGACCATTCTTCAGAAACTATCACGTGTTCTACTACCTACTGGAGGGTGCGAGCGAGGAAGATCGCTCGAAGTACTTCCTTCTGAAGCCACAAGATTACCATTATCTCAACAAGGTCTATTAGCAGTACTGTACAAGGCTTCTTTTCGTCCAGCACTGTACTGTTGTTTGCAGCATGAGCAGTTCTCCCCTGATGGGGTGAACGAGAAGTACGAGTTCGAGCGCCTGCGCCGCGCGATGAGCAGTGTCGGCTTTAACTCGCGCACCCAGTCGACGATGTTCGGCCTTATATCGGCTGTTCTTCTGCTTGGCAACATCTCTTATATCAAGGTATGCGATGGAGGAAATTAAAGGGCTATCATGTGCTTTAGTGCCGATCAACGAAGCCCGTTTGTTATTTTGGCCATTTTTACCAAATTTTTACGGAGCTTTCTGTATACGAACGGTAGCCCTAGAACAATTTTGCCATTGGCGCCGCTTACTACGAGATTAGGTGGAGTGAATCGCTCAGCGGCTAGTCGGCAAGTATCCCAAAAAATTTTTCTATGAGAGGCTCAGGGTTAGATTCTTCTGCAGCAGAGATAATAATCCAAACAATATGTATTTTTTAAAGGCAATAATTAAGAGGAATTTTATAAAGTTCGATATTCAAATAGGTGACTCGCTAATCTTTCAGATCCAGTAAAGGGATAATAATTAATCATTGCAGAGACATGGGTACCACAGCGATGAAAACGCCTACATCGAAAACGAAGAGATCGTTGATTTGGTCGCACAGCTACTTAATATTAAATCTGAGGCTTTGACGCAGGTGAATCACTTTCAGTACTCACCCTTTTTGGATACCGAAAAAATTTCTGAGTGTGGTCTACATCGCCATCTGATGAAATCCTCGTGGCTCCTATCATTTCGATCTGCAACTGCTCGTCTGTATATAGTAATGGCTTGTTACAGAATCGTGGGATAATTGACAATGTAGAGAAAGCTCGGTTAAAATTGCTAGTAAGAATGAGCCACGAAAAAATGGGCGAGAATTATGTGGTCTGATTGATGTGCTTTTTGTGTACGATAGCAGTGAACATAGAGGCTGCTATCCGTTCACTACTATATTTTATACAGCCTTACAAACGCAGCTTATAACTTTCTTTTTACTCTAAGGAGATAACTTTCTCCTGACTAACACTAATTGCCGAATACACCTAATTGCTGATTCCAATTTAGCCATAAACTACATAGGACAGGTTCACTTAGACGTATTATTCATTTGAATTAGGAAGACGTTTGTGTGAAGTGTTTTGATGTTCCAAGAATTATACAGTGACGAACGATAGGGAACAGAAGATGTCCAGGTAATGATGATTTAATTCCATCCGAAAATGAAGCGACTTTCAGGCGCTGACAATGAAGCGACATGTGATGAAGACCGAAACTGTCGTCACTCGTTACAGCGTCTCCGAGGTGTGTCATTTTCGCTCATTGAAAGTGCTACTTTTTGAGGTTTGTATTAGTAACCTTTTAAGGCGATCAATACAAGAGATGCTATGGCAAAATGTATATACAATGCTCTATTCCACTGGATTGTTTTGCGGATCAATCAGGTTCTCATGAGGAAAGATATATCTAGTAGTGTCGGGTACTACATAGGTTAGTGGATATTTCTCTTATCAGTGGATTTTTTGGGAAAATCTCTAGCCATGCACCGTCATCATAGAGTAAATGCATCCTATGACGATTTCGATCTGGCCTGTCACCATCGAGAGTGACCTGTATTTGGCTAACTAGATTGCAGTCTATAGTCTTTTTTCTTTCTTTTTGAGAAGAGACCTTTCTAACCTCTGGAGAAGGCGAAATCCTCCTAAGAGTCAGAATATTGACAATAAATAGTCTAATAGCAACCGCTTTAGCAAGAAAGCAGTGCATTATTGAACAATGCCGAGATTAAGGGTACCTCGGTTCTGGGGATTTTTATGAGAGCATACAACCCTGTGTCATTTGGACACGCTGTTCATCAGTGCATGCCTACACCTATATCGTAAAAAACTTGGATTAGAATCTTTGTTATAGGCGGACGTAGTCAATATAATTGAGGGGTTTTTGATATTATTCGGAATAAACCTAACGTTTCAAAGTCTTACTAGACAGTGTTATTGTTTTATTTTTTACATAGCGAAATAAATAAAAGCAGCATTTATGTTTATTGGATCATGGATTGCATAGAAATTCATCGGCGATTGTGTAGAAAAAAGGTAACAAAGTTATTGGTTTTAGATCACTTTTCGGTAGAAGTTGTGTGGCCCTCATCGCTTCTTCTGTTCGTTTCACCGTCTTGCAGCTGTCATCCATTAGTGGTCACGTTCGTGAGTGGGCTCGAATGCGGATTAGTGATCCCTCTTCTATCTCCGTTGACGTTTTGATCGAGCGTAGACCTTGTTCTCCTTGATATCGTAGGAAAGCCGTCCTATGGCGTTCCCAGCTGTTCATGGCAGGCACTCCTCGGCATATGGAATCAGAAATGGTTTGCAGTCGTTCTAGTAGAATTCTTCCAGGCAGCTAATGATTCTTGTAACTGTAGCAATTTATGCGATTAATCGATCAACCGATCGACATCGATTCTGCACGCTGGTTCTTAACTATGCAAAGAAGTGGGCAAAGATCGTATTCGAGCTCATTCGGCTTTTGAAACAACATTTATGAAACATGGGGACTCCTGTATAAGTGCAAGAGAGTTGGTCTCTTATGGTTCACTAGTGAAATCTGTTTTTCAACCATCAGTCGATTTTGATTCCACTACAATGTCTTTCCATTGTCATATGTTCATCCACATTTGAACTACTGTGTTGGATAACTACGGTGGTACCTTTTTTCTATCAGTTGTTGAACTCAAGTGGAATTCATTTATTAGGCTTTCCGGTTTTTACGAAGGAATTGGAACTTGGCGAAATTCGCTCTCCTGCATGCGCTCAACTTTTCTGCGAGTTGTTGAACAAAGTGGAAATGAAAAACGAAGTTTATTCGTTAGAAGCTGTTCATTTTGCAATAATACAAAAAGTACACAAATATAACGTTGAACTGTGCTGAAAGTAACTACAAGGATGCTGAGATATGAGCACAGCTAGGAAGCTCAGGTGAGCTTCAAACGCGCTGTTACCCCTTCCGATTGCTCGCATGCTGTCCATCACACCAACAGAAGCCATTGCTTTGCCTTTCTCTCGTCCACAAATAAAAGTTAAACGCTGTGCTGGAAATAGTTGATAAAGATATATTTGCAGATGAGCGACTTGTCGACACTAGATTGATTAAATAGCACAAAAAAGCCAGAAGCTTTTTTCTTAGTAGGCAACCATGTATGTTTTTCCAGGGATTCTGGATATTTTTGGTTTCGAAGATCTTGGTGCGCAATGGAATTCGTTCGAGCAGCTCTGCATCAACTATGCGAATGAACATCTCCAGGCGTACTTCAACCAACACATCTTCCAATTCGAACAGGTTCTTGTGGTTCACCTGCCTGGCTCTAGAGACGCGCAATAGCAATTGCTTCTTGCAAGTGCACGTGTTTCTTTTCCTCCATTCGCTGTCAAAAAAACTTCCTATAATTATCGAATACGGCAAGAGAAGTTGCTTGCGTGCAACCCCAAGAAATTCTCAAGCAGGTACGTTACAGGAGGAGTATCAATCACAAGGTATATGCTGGACCAACATCGAGTATACGGACAACACGGAATGCGTACAACTATTTCAGGTAGATATTGCCTTGAGGGTGTTTAGAAAGCAGCGAACTTCTGTCCGTCTTTAGAATAAGCCGTACGGCTTGTTGCGACTGATCGACGAGGAGAGCAATATCAACAATGGAACAGACGAATCAATGCTCGCTAAACTTAATCAATTTCTTAAGGTAGGTGAAAATCTTGTAACGCTTTACGGCTAATAAGTAGTGGCTTCGAATTTCACTTCATGATTGGAAGTCTCAAATTATTGCTGGTAATTATTGGAAGCTTTCGAAAACTAAGATCAGCAGGAATGTCCGCGGACTGTTAAACGATGTGTTTCAGACGAATGAGTACTACGAGACTCCACAACGCAAAGAGCCGGCATTTATCATCGCCCACTATGCAGGGAAAGTGAAATATCAAATCACGGTAAGAGGAAATAACCTGACTGCTGAGGTAGTGAACGTCTGGCTTTAGCTGTCTTCTTGGTCAGTGTTGTAGTGGGCGAAACTTTGGCAAGTGATCACGCTTGCTCATTCTATTACGTTTTTCTCACAGGTGTCAGTCGTAAAAGAAGTGTTTTAGCGATAGTACGTAACCCTACACCTACCATCTTAACTCGTTAATTGGTTTCTTGGTCCTCTGTCCCAATCACCGTTAATCTGTGTCATGTTACACGTGATTTATTAGCATTTTTACCACTGTTTCTTCATATTACTACTAGTACCATTTTTGCTATTACTGAATGTTACTGACATCAAATTTTACTGTTCAGGGATTTCGCGAAAAAAATAAGGATCTCATGAGGCAGGACGTCTTGAACACACTCAAGACGAGTAGATGTGCATTGTTGAAGGCTATCTTGGGTGACGACCCAGTTGCGGTTTACAGGTAAATGCGAAAATTCAGCAAGAGGCTATCGTGAGCTCTGATGTTTTTCTGGCTTCACAGTTGCATTTCCGTACCTGCTCGAAGTTATCATATAAAGTTTGTGCAGCTAAGGACAAGACAATTCCCGGTTAAAGGAAATTTTTGTACGAACTTATATGCAGGTGGAGCTTCGCCCGGACGGTGTTTCGAGCCATTCAAGCCTTCAAGCAATCTGGTAGAAAGCTACTCAGAAGTGGTTTGTCGTTTTCCATGTTACCACATGAAGGAAAATCTTAGTCACCAATAGAAATCGTAGCCGCCAATGAATTTTTAGAGTCTACTGATCATCTTCGAGTGCTAACGGGATTATCGGAAGTTCGTCGTGGCTCCGACTCGGCTCTCTCGCAGTTTCTTCGCGGTGACTTGAAAATCGATCTACCACCTTTTTGCGACACGAGCATGTTCAAGACGATTGTGAATCAAGCAAGGAGAACACCAGCCAAGGGAGAGGAGCGCATGAACACCGTCCGTTGTTTGGAGGTTAGTCGTGCAACATTTTCCAACGGATGATCATAGATTTACGAATCGCTGCAGTTGCTGAAAGAGACGATCGGCAAGCGGCCGATATCCAATAAGCCGACATCAGTGTCGCGACAATTCGAATATTCGCTGAATCGGCTCATGAGCACCCTTGCACATGCTTCGCCCTACTTTATACGATGCATCAAGAGCAACAACGACAAAGTGGGTTCCAAAGATTTCACTTAGAAACTTACTAAAATGGCAGAATTTCTCAAACTCGTAGACAGTTCACTACGTCGTTGTTTATCTATAGTTAAAAGAGGGATTTTATGTTATACTGCAGTTGACGTTTGTTTCAAAAATGATTCTGTCATTCTTACTATCACAACGGAGCCAGTGCACTGCATTACCTTGTTTTTCTTTTAAATAATCGTTAGTTTACGACGCCTCCACAATCTGTGAATGTAGTACTCCCATACAAGAATGTTATTGGTGGCACAAACTTCAGCAGGAGTACGGCAAAAAAGTGGAGTAGAAATTTCCGTAGGATCAAAGTTATGGAGTTTTATTAAAGTTCTTATGTTTTTCCTCTTTTCTTTTCTCTCTATAAATACTAAGACTAATCGGTTTTACTTCTGATGAGATTACAGACATCCTTACTTCCGTTGAAACTTTCCATATTGTTGTGCACATGAACTCCCTAATGACAAGTTCAGATCCCTAACCATTTCGATGACAACATCATCTTACGGCAACTTCGTTATACGGGTATGTTGGAGACGGTACGAATCCGAAGAACCGGCTACAGTGTACGAATTGAATGGAGTGTGAGTTGTGGTGGTCCTTGTTCGTCTCGCAATCGAAAATCGAAAGCGGAGATTTGTAGGCTTTCATCCAGCAGTACCGCGTCCTACTTCCAAATGGGCTTGCCAGTACCGAAGATGATGTAAGGAAGTTTCTCAGCACATATCCGTCGTTCCAACCCGATAATGTGCAATATGGAGTAACCAAGGTGAACGATGGCTATAGTTCTTTATTTATTACAACGTGTTCAGTATTATTTATCTGAAGTGGCAGAGGACTCACTAGTGATTTACTGAAAAGCGAAGTGAGATTTTATCACGATCTTCCGTACGCCATTAAGTATCTGCACTGAAGTTGAAGGAAGCTGAGTGGTTCGCGTACTGTATTGCTTTGTACTGCTTTCCCTTTCAGTACTAGTTATTGTGCAATCTTTGTGAGTAGTGCTAGTGAAAAACCTTATATCCCATGATTAAGTTGCGCTTTTTTTGTTTGAATCTTTAAGTGTTGAAAAAGATAGAAATGGAAAATTGTTCCAGATCTACATGAGAGATGCTGAGAAGTTAATGCTTGACGACCAGCTGCACAGGGTTATCATGCAACATATAGGTAAGTCGGGAAGAGGGACTGGTGAACATTGGGGGTTGAGTGATGTCCAATCGTTATTGTTGCCAAAGGTAATCTGAGGGTACCCGTGCACTTTTGATGTGGATAAAGAGATGCAGGTCGTTACAAGCCGACGATAAGTTCTGAGTCGCCAACGTTTCAACACCCACCGAGACTTCCCTATCTCATCAAAGACATCGTGCTAAATAGAAACCCGGTTCAGAATTCGTAGAAAATCATTTGGGTGAAGACGAAAAATCGCCATTGATGTAACCATATTTTAACATTTTACGTTAAAAAATTGAAATTACACTAAAACAAAACGAATTCATTGCGGAATGAATTGCGGCTTTTGTTAATGACATCGATAGAATAGAAATTGATTTTGTATTAATGAAGCAGAAAATTGTTGTTGTACTGATGTATTTGGTTTTTTTCTTTGAATTTGAACGTTTAGAGAGGGAAGAGAGGCATTAAACTTTTATTAGATGTTTTTTCCGGAAACGTGGAAACCTTCATAACGTATTCCATTTTTTCCCAATTCGTTGCCAATTAGCTTCAAGTATTGGTGCTTTCAATGAAAGACCGATTGTTGACGCCTCCTAGTTCTACAGACACGTTGCAACGTTGGTTCCGTATGATCATCGCTCGGAAGCGCTATCTGCGATTCAAGCAAGGCATTGTCAAGATACAGGTGCTTCTCAGCTTATCATAGCTCTTCACAGAAATTGAAGAATGAAAAAGAGTGAAAAGTGAATGAAAATGTGCTTTATTAGTCTTCCGTGACCATTTAGGCATTGGTAAGGGGAGTCCTTGTAAGGTCGCGGATACGAAAACAGGCTTACGCAGCACTTGTAATTCAAAGTAACTATAGACGGTGAGCGTTAATATGGTTTGAAGGTTGTTCTCAATAGGGCTAAGTTTTGCATACGCTTTCTTTAGTTGGTTTGAAAAACAAGTGGCAGTTTTTGTAAATCAGGAAATACTCAGAAATCGTGAGGAACGTCGCTATCGGTTACTTCGGGAAGCTGTAATTGCTGTTCAAGCCGCATATCGAGGAAATCAGGCTCGAAAAAGGTTCCACATTTCCACGTTATTCACACTTCCGATGACCCATCCAGGAGATAACAGAAAATTTTGCTTATTGCCCACTTTTACTTGTTTTATACGTTAAAGGTGCCAAAACTTTTGCATTGCTTATCTAAACTGTTTTTCGTGCAAGTTCCTTTTAGGCCCGAAAAGAATGCTTATGTTTAGGTTAGGAGAAATTCCAAGATCTCGAAACACAGGAAGGATTAGAGTGAAGCGACTTCAAGCTTTCAAATTGCCCGTCTTCGACTTAAACGATCCTGAGACACTGGCAGCATTCGCCTACAGCGACGACGACCTTGACAGGTAGGCAATCTTGTTCTGTGCTAGCTAGATACCACACCACCCGATGCGCACGTATGAACCTACCATGTAGTGAGATATGCACGAAAAAAACGATGTGAATGTGAAGTTAGTGAAAAAATGTAGCAGACATATCTGCATTTTTGGTTAGAGGTGCGCTGCATTGTACACACGGTCGTTGGTTTCATCCGGCCCCACAAGCTTACAAAGCCTTCCGTACTCCTGAGATCAAAAAATAGGTGCCAGGCTTGTCCGGCAGGATAGCATCATGGAATTGGTCCATCGGCTGGCCACCGTAAGTCATTGTATAGTTATGTATTCGATCCCTTCTAATGATTCATGGTAAAGTCGAAAGCGTCGAATACCCCTCAGGGATCGATCAACGCCGAAAGCTTTGTCTTTTTATCTTCAGTGGTGAAACACATAATTGGCTGTTGCAAGGTATTATTCAGGCTGAAGTCCGTAAATCTCTTCACGGTATTGGTAAATCAAAAGCTGGTGGATAAACAAACCGAAATTAAGTACAGTCATGTGTATCACCCTTACATTCCCACTTGAGAACAACTTTGATAATATCGTACCAACTGTTTTGTTCAGCGACGGCGAGTCGACGCAAGCAACCCTGGACGAAGACGTGTCGGATTCAAGCATTCTTGGCGACGTGTTCGCGATTTATGCTCATCACAGCTCTGTGGTTTCTCATTTTTCTTCCTTTCAGAAATGAAAAATCCATCGAGCTCGATGCTGCATTCATACTCGAGGACACAAAGTTGAAACTTATTGAGTAAGACAAACGTTTGTCATGAGTTTTATTGTAATATTCTGTGAGAGTCATTATAGTGACACAATGTACCTTGTTGAAGCTGTAGAAGGAAATCGTGCGAATTCCTTGTTATACAGCTATATGCTATATGCTAGGCATACTGCGGCAAATATGTGAAAGGTCGCTGGGTAATGGGCAGAAGGTGTAAAAATGTTAGCTGGATATCTAGACGTTAGGCTCAGCATCAGTGCTTCTAGCATCGAGAGAATTTTTGCTTCCCGATCCTCTGTGGTGGTCTGTTGAGGGCTTGAGAGGAATGTAATCAAAGAAAACTAAATTTAAATAACTATAGGTCCAGATGGTCGCAAATGTTATATCTACAGAACAGTTTATCCTACGTTGCTCTTATATTTTGTAAAATCTAATAGTAGCCACATATTTTCAAAACAGGAGTGGTTATTATATCAGTGGTTAGTCACGTCATTGAAATGAAGTGATGCCATGTTCGTAGAATCTGTTATTCTAGAGAGACTCCAGAAATCAACTGTCATCGTCGTCAGTCGTTAGTTCCAACAGCGTCGACCAACAAGTTGAGAACGCTTCGAAGAGCAAACAGTACGGAGAGCAACACACTGCTGCGTTCAGAAGACGAATTCAAACCACTCCTGGTAAGGCACAGAGAGAGTATTTGTGAAAACCACACATTTTGGAACTCTTCATCTCGTTTTTACTTTCAGCTTGAAAGCCTAGTGGCCAAAAAGAAGTCACTTAGCCGATTGGGGTTTACCAAAGCAAAAAAGAATCTGAAAGCGTTGTTTGGGAGACGAAGTGACAGTACTAACGACGAAGATGCTGAAGACGTTGAGACACCGTCCAGGTGAGGCAGTGTTTGTTACAAGTGACATTTGCCCGAATGTTCGATTTTTGCTTGATTAAACTTGTCTGGAAATTTTTCATAGCCATAGTTTTGCCACTTTTCGACTCAGTACGGATCTGCTCATTTTCCGCTTTTCTCATATGAGCTGCAAGTCTTTTCATATTTTTAAATGGAAAATACAACAAGTATATCAGTTCAAACGGTGCACCGTATCGATTAGGACGTTTGGAGGTAAATTCAGGATTTGTAATCGATTTTTTTCTTGCAGATGTTTTGGCAACAATTTTCTTTCAAGTAAGTGGTCGAGTGTTATATGAAAATGAAAAAATAGCTGAGAGACAGGCGAAACGAAGGACCCGCATGGTGTGGCGGCGAACACGTTAGCTCCCCTGAAAGGATAATAGCGCGTTCGTTCTCCACCGCAAACATCTGCGGTTCGGAGTTTTACAGATATCCCAGCATCTTGTGGTTGTATCTTGCATAATAACCCGCCGTGAAAAATTGCAGTAGACAGCAAGTAAAAAGTAGACATAATGAAAAGCCTATTTCAGGCTTTTTCGATCTGTATAGTGGAATTACAACCGTAAATTGTAAATTTTTGTCAAATTTCATCTGTCTTGCGAAACATATTTCGAGAAAATATGTATTCTTTCTTTGATGAGCTTACACGACGTTAATAATGATGTTTATTTTCGGCTAACGTTTCGATGTTTTCGTCTTCCTCAAAGCCGTCGATCCGAGTCGATGGTCCATGAAATTTTACTACGCCTTGTGCTAGCTGATAACAACACCGAGTCTGGAAAGGTCAAATTGAGATGCGATCTACCGAACCAAACACTTTAATAACCCCAGCAGTAAAACTTAACAAATAAATTTGTATTGGCATAAGAAACAGCTCCATTTAAACACCTATCGTTTATTTGTTGTAAGTATTTAAGTTAGTTGATGGATAGCAGCCACACATGTATTAACTTGAGCGATTACTCTGTTTGTGTCAGGTCATTGGATCAGCCTGAGGTATAGCGTCAGGTCACGCGTGATGATAAGACACTCCTCCTTGCGGTTCATTTTCGAATTTTTGGAATTGATCCAAAACGCTTCAAGAGTTTTACGCGCTGATATTTTTGATTCGTGCGTGAGGATAGTGACTACTACTTCGAAATGCTCTCCGTTGTGTTCCTGCATCCTATGTGCGCCTAGTGGAGTGTTTGGTTTTAATTTAGATTTACCGATTAGGTGTTCTTTTATGCAGACGCAGAGCGGTCTACCCGTTTCGCCAACATATTCGTGCCCGCACGCTTTACAAGAGATCAGATAGACTGTATCCGAACTCATGCAATCACCGCCTCTACCATTAGGGCAAATTATGCAGTTCTTCGTTATACATGGACGGTCATATAGGCGGTTGCAAACTAGCTGGCGTCTTAGACTGTTGGATGGTATTTCTATCACTCTTACGGGATTCTCTAGACCGGCCCTTATTAAGCAACGTTTTATAGCTGCACTTATTTCGTTTGAAATAAAAGGCAAGAGGAGCGGAGCTTTGTTCTCGCCAGAATTATCGCTCTGGGGCGTGGGTTTTCCTCTATGCCTATGCCAAGAATCTACGGTTTCGTAACCATTTGAAATGGCTATTTGGCGCTCCAGTTTCGAGGATTCTTCCCTCTGATCTCTACCTGTGCACACGCTGGCAGCGGCTCGAAACATATTTCTCATAAGCGCCCTTTTAGTGTGTGAGGGATGAGAGGAGAGGTAATGAACCACTATATTCTTACTGCTTGGCTTTCGATACCATTTTGTGTTGTAGCCGTTTTCCATCTGGTATGCGGTAAGTTCGAGAGCTAATAAAATCAAAGACTATTAGGCAATCAGTTAGTGATAAGGGTGGGAGTTTGTAGTAATTCCTCGCCTGTTAGATGTTGATATAACGGAAAAATATCTTGAAGACGCATCTCTTTATCGCTCATCTACTGTAAAGGAACTCAGAAGTCAAAATCGAAAACTGAACAACGAATGGATCAAAATGGCAAGCGCAGCTGGCTTAAAACCGGCAAACATTTCGCATCTTAAGATCGAAGTGTCGACATGTCTCGTCTTATACTTACTTATCAAGAGCCATAAGTTAATATCCGCTGATGATCTGGCGTCTACCGACCCGTCCAGCTTTAAAGGTAGACCCATTATCAGTTGTGTAGACGGGCCTACGGATAGAATTGGTTGGTTTATAAATCTAATCCTCAACCAGTTGCTTAAGCACGCCAACCCATCTCAGGAACACCCAAATGTTCATAGACCGTCTGCGCAACGCACGTCCCAAAAGCGCGTACGTTGTGGAGTCGTTCGGCGTTACGGCTCTTTACGCTAACGTGTCGAAGGACTCTGCAATGCAAGCCATCTGCGAGCTTCTTGAGCAACACGAAAGAGCAATTAACATGTATGGCTTTTCGATTCAGCAGCTTATGTTCCTCCTAAAGGTCTGTTTAAACTGCTCGTCTTCAGATGGTTCGGGAAATATTACGCGCAAATTTGAGGGTTGGCAATGGGACAGCGACTTGCACCAACCCTTGCCGTTGCCTTTATGTCTAAAGTGGAAGCACCAGTAATCGATCTCAGGCCATTACTCTACTGTTGGTATATAGATTATTGTTCTGTCATCTGCTCCACACAAGAGGAGATGGACAAATGCTTTGAGTTATTGAACGAACAGACTCACGAATCGAAAACATCAGCGCGCAAAACTCTTGAAACGTTTTGGATCAATTCCAAAAATTCGAAAATGAACCGCAAGGAGGAGTGTCTTGTCATCAAGCATGACCTGGCGCCATACCTCAGGCTAATCCAGTGACCTAACACAGACACAGTTATCGCCCATGTATTACCCTGTGCGGCTGCTATTCATCAACTAACCTAAATATTTACCACAAATAAACGGCAGGTGTTTAAATGAAGCTGTTTCTTATGCGAATAGAAATTTATTTGTTAAGTTTTATCTGCTAGGGTTATGAAAGTGTTTCAGCTGAGTAGATCGCATCTCAATTTGACCTTTCCAGGCTCTGAAGAAGGCGAAACCACTGAAACGTGAGCTATTGTATCCTGGTAAATTCTATAATAACTAATGCAGTTGCTAGTCGAAAATAGGCCTTCGAGTCAGTTTTCGGCACTGAATAATCACTAGCTTTTAGCAGAATGCTCGACTTCGTGAGAAAAATGCCACGCAGGACTTTTCGTAGTTGTTACAGGGTAACACCTCAAACTTGGGCAATTAAGCCGTTTAAATGCATAAATGCAACATCAATAAAACACTAGTATCGACGGAGAACTACTGACACACAAATAAGGCAAGTTCAAGGCTAAGAGGTGCTGTACCTACTACTGAAGTGAGGCTTACAAAGACATAACGGTAATGCAATAATACTATTATAACATTAGTACTATGATAACAGCAACTTGATAACAATGACAAGTAAGGAGATACGAACGATGGGGCCCACACTGGCGCGTACAGTGGCCCAGATGCCGAGGGCTAGAACAACAAAAGAGTGAGATGCAGACGAGCCCTGCATTAGGCTAAGCTAGAGATCGTATGTAGAGCAGCTGGGTGCACTTGCACATTAATCGATGAGGATAGCAAGTTACCTAAGCATCGATGGTGGAAGTGACTACGAACGAGATGAGACATGTGCGGAACACGGTCAAGCGGCTGCTCTTGGATAACGATATGTCTGCAACGTGAAGTTTGAGCACCGATGGGTGCCACCATTGCCTAAGAGATTATAGACCAGAAAGATAACGACCGAGAAATGATAAGCCTATAGCTACTTAACAAATACACAGCATAAGTTGGCCGGCTAGCGGCCTTGTACGCATGGCGTACCGTGTGGGAGGAATGGTACATGCCACCGATGGCGTTTCAGGCAGAACGCATTTGAGGATAGCCGCCGCTACTGACAACACACCGCAGACCAATTGATAAACAATGAACTTTGGCAAGAGGATGAGGATCACGATGATGATGATGAGGATACACTGGGCTGATGGAAAGCGTGACGTAATGACGGTGATGTTAAACCAATGTACATTTCGCAACTATCATTTAATAATGATATGATAAATTTAATGTAAAATAATGACTATGTGCTGTATGACTTAACAGCTACGATAACCTACATTGGTGACACACGAGATCAATACGGTACGGATCTAAAAAGCCGACGAACCTTCACAGGGGCGGATCTGAATAGTCGACGAACCTGGACAAGGGCAAACCCCGATAGCAATTAACGAGGCTATTTATATGCTTCTGGAGAAGGCGGTGTTTGGCACAGGTCCGGCATCTTTACCGAAAACATTCGTCGGCTACCGTCTCCATATCGTCTCAAAACCACACATCATCTGGCGGAAGACTGCTCTCGCAAACATCCTCATGCCCTTATTGTTATTGTACGCATGATGACTTTTGAACAGTAATAACAAACAATGGGTTCAGATTGCAAAAATAGGTTTGCATAACAAGACTGTTTACAGCGATTGAAGTTCCTAAGGATGGGATCGAAATATTTACGTATTACGACATTTGCTAGGCAACTTAACAAACAGTGGATATGATCCTTCCTACTGAAATATCCAGTAGTAGGAAGACACAAATATATATAGGAAGAAATAGAAACTATTTTGGGAATAGTTGATATAACAACAACCTTGTGTCTGCTTATTGAAGAGAAACATCTTGTTTCATTTGACATCAGTTCATCTGTCTTTAGGTAACCATGTTTTCTATTTTACTATCACCGTACTAGGAGTGACGAATTTTTTAACTTAACATCCCTCCGGGGTCGGCAAATGGTACCAGACTTGTCTGCGAGGATAGCTACACTGGCTTGGTAGGCATCGGCACGCCACCGCGAGTTACTGTAAGGACCAGATATGCAATCAGTAGCCTTCAACCATGCTAAATGAAGTCTAATGCATGGCGCATCCCTCAGCGATTGATCAACGCCGAGAGTTTTATTTCTTGCCCTTTAATAGAAGTCCATTAAAAAATTAATGAACAGATTTTAAGTAACGAGCTGAGTCTACCATCGACGGCGACCTACGAACATCATCTGAAGATTTCACGACTGCATCGGTTGGACACGTGTGCAGTGTGCAATCGCCATCTGACCGGCTTCATCTCGCAGACGTACAAGTGTGCTCGTGAGTATCATAGTACTTTGTACTCCACAAAGCCAAGTTTGGATATTCGGATTTGTACTACAGAGAACCACATCAGGTTAGGTTAGAAAATCAAATGCTTCAGAGTGCAAGTTGTGCTTTCATAAGGAGTGTTCGTCGTTCGCAAATTCCCTACAATGCCAGCCATCGTCGCCGATGAGGTCTCCGACCAGATTCGGCTCGCCGGGAAGGCCATGGGATATCGTGTACGTTGGTCTAGGCTAGATGGCTCTAAATACAAATTTAAAAATAAGATGAATGAAGAGGGCTAACGGAAGAAACATATAATGTGAGACTAGTCAGTTCTCTGGTTATTTCATATAATCATAAGCATAATACATTGCCAATTTCTTTCAGAACTCCTTGTTTAAAGTTCATACCAGTTTGTGTTTTGTTAAAATGTGGTCTAGAAGTGTACTCTAGAAAAGCCTAGTGCAGAGACATGAAGGAGCACCGGTGCAGTGAAAGTAAAACAATCTGATTGAGATAGATTATCTACAAATTTTATTGCTTTATCCTCTACAACAGCTTGATTCGTACCATTCTGCTGAAAACCGCCTAGATTATCAACCCACGTTTTCACCTGGTTACTAGAGAAATAACTTCTAACTGCTTCTAACTCAACCGCTTCAAAAGAAATCATTCGTATCTAAGCTTCCTTCATATCTAATTTGACGACGAAACCATGTGCAGGAGACTTCGAATTGCGTCCGAACAGCCGCTGACACGACCTGCAGAGAGCGTTCGATTTCGCTCATATCAACGTTTTGCGGAATCTTAACGACAAAGTCTATAGCAAACCAAGGTCCAATCCAACTTCCGTAATTCGAACAGACCACAGGCGGCATCAGGAAATAACCTGTATCACCTGTTATCGTGTTGATAGTCGGATAACTCGAGGAAGCGCCAGTGAGCCTTCCATTTCTACCTGTCGCGTGCAAGGTTGTCCCAGTGGGTTCTGCTCGCTCTAGGGACTTATCGAGCATCCTGTCTTTCTTCTAGGCTTTTCGTGATGAACTCTCGTCATCGAGTCGGTGGTCTTCCTGGTGTGCGTTTGAGATCTGGAGGAATCCAGTCGCTAACAGCACCTGTCCATCGATTGTCGTTTACCTCCAGCCTACCTTGTACTGGACAGTTTGGCGTGTAGAATGGCTTCTTTGATTTTTGATCGTTGACGCAGTCGGAGCTTCAGATCACCTCTCTCACCTGCATGATACGAGATACTCCTAGCATCGTCCTTCCGACTGCGTGTTCTACAACGCTGAGTAGTATTTTGTCGTCTTTACGTAGCGACCAGGTTTCTCTTGCATATGTTAAAGCAGGAATGATCATGGAGACGAAAAGGTGGGTACAGAGTCGGTTGTTCGCTGTTCTCTTCACTATATCCTCGATGCTCTTGAAAGCTCCCTAAGCCGCTCGCATCCTCTTGCTCAACTCTGGAGCTAAGTTGATTCACATTCATCATACTGATTTCCCGACCTAGATAGACGCAACTGCAGCATTCGAAGATATTCATGTAGACTGAATGAGACATACGAAACCAATGCGTTCCTCATGAACATCGTTTTTGTGAGGTTTATTCGAAGTTCAGCCTTTCTACAAGCACTATCAAAGTCGGCAGGCGTTCATTTCGTTTCTCTAATGCTTAACATTTTAAGAACGACGTCATCACCAAAGCGAAGGTGGTGTAGTTGCCGACCATCGATTTCCATTCCCATATTATCCCATTCCAATGTTCGCATGACGTTCTCGAGGGTGGCGGTAGATAACTTTGGCGAGATGCTAGTGTGTAAGAAACAGTGCTGGAGGAAGATTCTTCACGTATTGTTCCAATCTTAGTATGTGTTCGGGAATAAACCTATTGTTCCAATTTCAGTATATGTTCAGGAATGAAGAAGGCGATTCTGCCGAAACGTCAACTACGATTGTGTTGTATGTGTGTTATTGTATGGAAGTAAACGTATGCTGTTTAACAACCTCGCGATTTCTGAGAGAGAAAACGACGAATTCTTCACGTATTTAGGTCTTATTCTCTCCGTAGCTAGTGTTGTTCAATTCTTCATCAACGAAATAGCATGACGGATTTCGGAAGGGGGAAGCGATAGGGCATTATATACATGCTCCTTTATTTCATGTGAGATGAGGAGGGAGCATAGCTACTGAAGAGATCCGAATAGTAATCGCAAACGATTTTCACTATTATCTTTCTGGAAGCTTAGTTCTTCCGTCTGGGCGTTGGAGTAAAATCGTCTTGGCTTTGTAACTGGTAGAGATTCGGTGGGCTTTGCGAAAGCTTTTCTCATCCGTTGCAACTTCGATCGTAACTGCTGCTCTTCTCTCTTGAGGATCTCCCTTCATAGCCTGTTTACTTGTTCTGCAAATTCGGACGTGAGCGGATGGTTGTCTTTGCTTGTCCGATACCACGATGGCGTATCAGTTAGAGTGTTTCTGGAAACAGATGTCTATTGGTAACCTTAGAGCTTTCAGCTTTCATAACGCTAACGTAAGGATGCTGAATGATCCGGTCGTACTTCTTGTCAATATAGTCAATAACGACACCTTCCTCGCAGCGGACTGATGAGCTGAGTAAACCTCAGTTTATTTGTTTCGGTGCTTCGCTTTTGAATTTAGTGGCTTTTTTCCGTTCCATGAGAAGTGGCATCTTGCACGAAGGAGGAGATGGTCTGATACCTTGTAGAATTTTGGGACAATAGCGACATAGCTTAGGCAAAACCCTCAATTTACTATGGTCTGATCTTTTTCGTTATGATACTCTCCATTAGGTGACTCCCATGTCCAGCATTGAGAGTAGGGCTTCTAGAACTGCGGATTACCGTAAATGGTCTTCGTTGTCATTGATAAACTCAGGCATATTTTCTAAAATTACTGAGCTAGCACTGCCGACTCCTATGTTATCACCTATTCCGAGGCACAGTTCTCAAATATCGTAGATGGCGTTGAATGGGAGCCATTTTCCCGTCTCTGCTAGTCCGATGACGTCGTACTTAATCTTTCTTGCCTGTATGATCAAGTTGTCTTTAGAACAAAGACTCAGGTTCAAGTGGGCGTACATGATAGTTATAGATCATTATCCTTGTCATTCTAGATTTACACACCCTAGAATAATCCTGAGATTTTAGCTGCTTCTCCGTACTCGTCCTATCCAGCACTGTCATTTTGAAGGGTCCTTCGGTGTCATGAGAATGGAGCCCACTCATTTTACCGCGTTCGACGTTTGATACTCATCTATGGCTTGCTGAGCTCTGAACGCGAGTGCTGATTATACTCACAGGTCCAATCCTTCTGCCTAAATAGACGAGAGGCCTGTTTGTTCGAGGCGACTCCTGACTACCTCCTATTTACTTCTCAATCGCTTTATTGTAGACTTTTGGTCTAATTGACTTGTGTAGGACAATCCGCGTAACTAAAAACCCACCAAAGCACAAATACGTGAGTACGTCCACTTAAACACAGAAACCACGTGCCAAATCGGCACAGTAGAATAAGGAGTCCATCTGGTAGATCCAACTGCATTTCAGAGGAACATAAGGTCGCTTCTCGTCCACAAATAACCCCTGAGCCACCAACTGGGTACGCCCTACGTTACATCGCGACGAACCGGCATAAGATCCCTCTGTGGAGGAGACCCGTGACTCGGTAGTCACCACCTGTTAAATCTTAACGTTTCGCTAGTATCGACAAGTACTTTTGTAGAATTTTGGGAGTGCTAATTTTTTCCGTCTTCTTGGAATTTATAGAACCAAATCAATTGGTAGACGTCCATTACTACTTGCACAACCCCGTGATTTTACTGCTGTCACTAAAAAACAACCCACCACTCAGAGGTTGGTATTTGTATCCTAAGAGATGCGAATTGAATTCTGATCCACTTATCTGGGCAGCTTCTGCTAAGAGTTTGAAAAGTTAGCTTTCTGATATAGTTAAAGTTGGCTGTTCGATATATATATATATATATATATATATATATACATATGTATAATAGCTATCAGTGCGTGAAGCTTCATAGATTCCTTACTTGAATGACCCATATAAGGCTCATAACTACTTGATAAGCTGTTCAAAGTAAATAAAAAATTTGAAAAGTGTTGCTTTTCAACTGATTTTTGGTTGGATGCTACTAAAAAAACTAATTAGGAGCAGAACTGGTTGTCCAAATGTTAGTGCACTTCAAACATATAAAGCATCTGTTTTAAGCAGCAAACCTAATATCACATCATCTCCAGTACCAAGTCGCTCGATCTATTCGCGAACGTTCAACTTGAACAAAACAAAACAACAGGTGATTGTGTTCACAGACAGGTGTAGATTAACATATTGGGCGGAACTAGTTCGGCCGTTTTAGACTGATCCCGGTAACATGATCGTCGAGTCGACAGAAGATCTGCGCCAGTTTAGCGTGTTCATATTCAAAAAGCAGTCTAATCTCGACCAGAAAAGGAATAAACGAGACACCGTTGTCGACGCATTGTTCAAAAGGTCACTTAGAGAGTTCCACATGGAGTTAATTGGCTACGAGGCTGTGCTGTCTGTAAGTCATCTCATACTCATTGATGTTCCTCATCGTTCGCAATGTAGTTCGGCATGATACGAACTCGTAGGAGGAAATGCTAAATGTCGATCGTGTTTGTTATTCTCAAGTTCAAGGGCTTGAAAACGAAAGAAGAGAGTAGATATAAACGGAAAAAAAACCGATAACAGATCTTAATGAATCAAAATAGCATTTATTAGCATTTCTACAGCTTTCTAGATCTGTCGACTTTGTCGTTTTTGTAATATAAACAAGAGTGGTTTCATTTCCAAGTGTTCATTTTGCATCGTTTGTATCACCTGTAGTCCCGTTGATCGTCGAGTGATTTGAGCGCGCGCCAATAGATCTTCCATTTCTTCCTATCGCGTACTAGAGTAGTCCAGTGGGTTTTTCTCGCTACAGGGACTCGTTGAACGTCATATCTTTATTGAAAGGTCTTCATGAACAACTCAGACCATCGGTTCGGTGGACACCGTATAGTGCGTTTGACATTTGGGAAGTCTAACTCTTTTGCACATTACACATTTTAGTTTTCGTTAGAAATTGTACGGTATGATAATTTATTCTGCAGTACATATATTCCGCGAAAATTACTATGAACGAAATTTCTTTGACATTAAAACTGAGCTGATTAGGCTGAGCGCCAAAGAATCAATAGAAATTTTTGTCAGCGGGATTGATCTGGGGCGCCCAAATCGACATAGAACCCAGTTAAGCTGCGGCTGTAGTTGAAATCACAATGTTATACCTTTTTATTTTCTGCCTACAATAATTTCGCGGCAGGGTACTAAGCGAAACACAACCACAACGTTGCTGAGATATTTGCGAAACTCTGGACTGCAGGTGTCTATGGTGGGGAACGAACGCGCTATTGTCCTTTCCGGGGAGTAACGCGTTCACCACCACACCATGCGGGTCCTTTGTTTCGCCTGTCTCCCAGCTATTTCTATCGTTGTGGTTGTATTTCGCTTAGTACCCTGCCGCAAAATTATAGTAGGCAGAAAATAAAAAGGTATAACATTGTGATTTCAACTACAGCCGCAGCTTAACTGGGTTCTATGCCGATTTGGGCACCCCAGATCAGTNCCCCCCCCCTGCCGCAAAATTATAGTAGGCAGAAAATAAAAAGGTATAACATTGTGATTTCAACTACAGCCGCAGCTTAACTGGGTTCTATGCCGATTTGGGCACCCCAGATCAGTAGCTGAGAGACAGGCGAAACAAAGGACCCGCATGGTGTGGTGGTGAACGCGTTACTCCCCGGAAAGGACAATAGCGCGTTCGTTCCTCACCATAGACACCTGCGGTCCAGAGTTTTGCAAATATCTCAGCAACGTTGTGGTTGTATTTCGCTTAGTACCCTGCCGCGAAATTATAGTAGGCAGAAAATAAAAAGGTAAAACATCTAGAAATTTTTGTATCCGAAATTTTTTGATTCAAAAAGCGATTCCACAACAACGATTTCGGACAAGTTTCTCTTGATTAATTAAATAGAAGTCAATTCGTCTGCAATGTTGAGTAAGCGTCCGAGCAACATTCTAGCACCTAAGTCTGTGATTCTCAGCTTGAGTAATTAGTTTGTTTTGCTTTGTATTACTTACTTACTTGGGTACATGGTTGGCCCATCTTCACCAGTTGTGCGGGATCCAGCATAGTTTCCATTTTTCGGAATTTTGCTAGTTTAGCTACTGTAATTCCCTGGAGTCCCGAGATCGGCTAGGCCAATGTCTGCTCCAGGTTGTCACCACCACAGAGTCCCTTATCGATTAGAGGAAAATTTGCCACCATGCGATTAGTTTGATACAAGGACGGTAATGGATCCTGGTATTGGTTTACTATTTCTGGGCTTCCTGATGGCCTTCCTGAGTGTCGGACTTCTCCTACACTTGCGAGACCGTACCGAGGGCCCGACACCAAGGAACAGCTCCCATCCACGATGAGGTGGTGAGCCGTTGAGAGTTTTGCTTGGTAGTGTATTCAGGAACCATTTAAATCCAAAAGAAATGCAGCTAAACTGTTTGGGTACCATGTAGTGTTTATCAAAGTGCACCTATCGCGAAAACCACTGTTACTACCACACGCGTGACGAAAGAAGGCGGTGATTAAGTTGCAGAGAATGGAAGACTAGATTGACAAGGTAAAATTCTATATTTGTTTGAGTACGTGAATTGCTCGTCGTCTTGAAAGACGAGGAATTGTGTTCACCGTAAACCATTTTCCATTTGACTAGTAATTTTTTGGGTGGACAATATGGTATTCCTTTTTTTGAAACTAGAAACCTGTGCCAGGGTTTTAACGGATCGCTACCATTTGGTAGCTAGGGACTATGTTTTTGAAAAGATAGGAACAATTCTGGCAGTGGTCAAATCTTGTATTAGCAACTAACTGGATGGAAATGTCAAGTTCCTTCCCAGTTTACGAGAACCTGCTGGGACTATCTCAACACTGACATCGCGCTTCGACATTTGTGGGCACCTCTATTCTTGAAGAAGCAGTAATTCATTTAGAGAATTCATGTTGTCGATTCGAAAAATGAGAAAATGTTCTGTTCTATTTTTTGATGCCATTTTTTTCCATAGGAAGAAAGAGCTGTGCTTAAATATCATGATTTGATCACCACCTTCGAAGGAGTGCTGACAAAAGTTTGCAAAGAAGAGGCAGTATCGTTTCCGACGACTCTAGGAGTGAATGCCTTCAGGTACGATTTCTGTCAACTGGTTAGTTTTACTCTGACAGTACATCCTTTAGAGGCTTCCTGAACGAGTTCATGCAAAATCAGAAAAAACGCGGTTCAAAGCAAAAGTCTGGTATCATGAAGGTATGGCCGCTTTTCTAGAGGCTAAGTCATTTTGTCTTCAGTACTGTCCGCTTCTTTTCGAGCACAGAGGATTATTAATTTCTAGAGCGTTCGTAAGAAACGTCGGCGTTCAGATGTGACTGTGGTGAGACATTTCGCAAATTTAACACAGACGAACTCCGCTAACAGCATGTATAAACAAACAACTTCCCTCTCTACCCTTGCATTATCTTTCACTAATTACGTAACCTATGGAGAACGCTGCAGTTTTATTAGTTTACAGTTCGTATTAAGCAGAAAGGCCGTTTTTGAAAATACAGTGCTCAAAGTTATGCAGTCAAGCGTCAGTGGATATTGAGAGAGATAGGAAGACGCCTGACAGCTCAGCTCGGACCTAAAATATCTTGAAAAACTTTCATTGGGGTGGCTGTTATCTTATTCATTTGATGGATTAGCACGATATTGTCATGAAATTTTTTCCTCTCACGTCTTAAGCTCACGGCAGTGAGCCCAATAGTGATTTCATTTGACTGGTGCTCCATCCCACTGGATTCGACTCATTACTACTCACGGTACGAAAACTCACACCAGAAAAGTGAATGACAGTGGGCAATCGACTCGAATTATCGTGTTTCTGAAGAAGCCGAAGGGACTGAATCATGAAAGTAATTATACCAATCTCGTGAAAGTTGAGCAGTCTAAAATCAAATTGATTATCTCAGAAAAGTTTTAGACTTATGTCGTGAACCAGTGTCGCAGTTTAGAAGGCGGCCTGTAGTGTTGCGATAACGAAAGAAGAAACACTTTCCACCATTTTTTACAGACACTTGGTATTGTGCGTCACGAGAAAGAAGAGGTATCACGGAGTTTTCCTCCTATTTCACTGCTGTCAGTAAGCAGCCAAATTCCTCCTTGCTCATTGATCACGAAATTCGTAAACCGTCCTGATATCGCTGACCATTCCGCACTGCGTGTCGGTTCCAGCTCCGTAGCCTTCCTCAGACAACGTGGCCGTGAACGTCCCAGCAGTCGAAAAGCGTGTGACGCTAGTGTCGCTGAAAAAAATGTGTGTGATTTAGGTATCCACTTAGACCTCCTAGGGGCAAGGACAAATTGGTTCTATTGAAGAAGCACTAGCGATATGAAGAAGAGTGCTTCTTTGAGCCGTTTTCAAGTAATAAATTCAGTTTCCAACTAGCTACGGTCCACCCATTTACATTCTTGAGGGTAAACATTTAAACTGGGTAAAAAGAATGTATAAGTTTTGAGACTCTTCGTATGGTGAAGCCAAAAGCGTTCTACATAGATCTCTGAGTTGATTCGGCTGGTTGCTCCAGTGTTTTTAACTGATAGAACGTATGGAATGAGAAGAGATTTGCGCAACCTTTCTGGAGTGTCATTCTTTTTCGGGCTCTTGTGTGCCGAAGAGATTCAGGAGCGTTTTCTTCTATCGTGTGCTGTCGGTACCTCAGCGCTCGTTTCAGCTGTACGCGGGCCACTGCTTCCGGGCCGATTTAGTGCACGTGCCGACTTACTGTGAGGTGTGCAACCAGTTCATGAGGCACGCCGAGAAGATCTTCATCTGCGCTGCTTGTCGCATCTCGTGCCACAAGAAGTGCCACACGAAGATCACCCAGATTTGCAAGATGAGCATGAACGCCGTGGTGAGCGATCGTTTCCATTCACGACACTTCAGAAATTTCAGATTTCGCAGACAGTGTATAAGCTGACGCCACTAGATATCATAGTTTCCGTGTCTTTTAAGTAGCACCAGCATTAACTGGTTACACGAACACGCTGTCTCGGGCAATAAAAATGATAATGGTTTCATATGAAGGAAACTGCGCGTTTATAGAAATAAACTAGTACTTTAGGCTCTTATTTGTTTCCTTTATGAACACGATATTTTTTTAACATCATTTTGTTACTTTCAAGAATTTACTATTCAAAACGAAACATCTGGTTTTGAAATATTCGATACAGAAGTCTTGAAAAGCCGTTCTTGTACTTCTTTTCTTCTACACCACTTTCTTTCGTTTTATTTTACATGACCCGCCATCACATCTGTTGCGCTGATCCTAGCAAATTTTTCATCCAACTCGTTTTTCCTCGTATTCATCGTCCACAACAGTGATGTTCGAACATTTTGCTTTATGAACGTCGTGGAGTGCTCGTTTAATCGATTCTCTTTGCAATCTTGAAGACAACCGAGCTATGGCGTTCTCACGTGGATTGGATTGGAGGAGTGTGTTGGGGGGGGGCCTTCCTTCCTGATGAACTACATCACCAACCACTGCGCTGTCTTCCTCCTTTCCGCTTTACAGCATTATTAACAAAAATCCTGTCTCTTCCTTTGATAGAGTTAGTCTTATACATTGTAGTTTTTGATCCATTTTGGATATTTCTTGATAATACTTTGATTCATGAAGTTGCAGTGGATGATTCCAACTGTCGACGAAGAGGAACTTACCGTATCCTCTTATTCCCAGTTGTGCACTGGGAAATATTCCAATGCTTCAACTTCGTTCGTTTACGTGTTAATTTTTCGTACATTTCAGTGTTCGATCGTTTATGTTGCTCAAAAAAAAAACGCTGCGGATTACAACTCAAAATAATGACCTCATTGTTCTTCTTCCCTTTATGCTGTGTCTGCCCTCAGTTTTTTCTCTGACTTTTGTCTAAGCTAAGGTCTGCCGAAGACGTTGTTCTATATAAGCGTAGTTTTTGCGTAGACTGGCTCTCTAACCGATTCGTAGTGGATCTCTTTCAACTCATCTTATTAAGTGGTCGTTCCCGTTGACTGCGAGTCGAGGACAATGTCTCGATTTTCGCAACATCCAACGCTCCTATTTTACGAAACTTCTGAAGCGAATGCTGTGCGTTACGATCGTTCACAATTCTTCGGGTAGACGCAACTTCTTATTTCGGGCCATCTCGATAGGTTTAGCTCTATGACAGGTTTTAGTTCGTTCAGAAAACTTGGTTGCTTTTTTCATTTTTATTCCAACATCCTGAGTTAACTCGAATCAGCAGAACAACCGCCTCAACAACGTCAACGTTTCTTCTACAATGTAATGTATTGAACGAAAATTATCCTGCACAAAAGAGGACTAATGAAACCTTCATACTGTGAAATCGGGTGTTTAGTATCGAATAGCCCTGCTTTCGTATTCACTTCACGAAGAGATAAGCTACAAATTACTGGATTTGAATATATTAATTCGCTAGCTTCGTGTAGTAGTTTTAGTAATCACGACTCGTTGCAAACATTTTGATTTATAGCTTTTCCATTTTATAAGAGAACTAATGTCAGTCTGGTGGACGGTTTTTCGGAGCGATTCTGACAACGCTGGTCGATGAGGATCATGCCATTCCACCGCTCATCGACCGCCTGTTCATGAATCTCGAGACCAGAGCGCTCTTCGTCGAAGGTATTTATAGGTCCGTACCAAAGAACTAGCATTTTGTTCTCAGCTATGACGCCAATAAAGAAGATAACGTGTGCTCAAGTGGCAAAACGAAGCTACCTTTGCTTGCTTTGACACACATCAGTTACCTACTCATTTTTGCTGTTGCTCGTAGTCATTACTGGAATGTTGCATTCATTTTTTGCGAGATTCTCACAACAAGGAGCATCTTCCAGGAAGAGCGGATCTTTAGCGCAAGTTCGATATATGCGTCGAGTCATCGAATCAGCACCAGGTGAGCATCTCCTTTCACCATTATTTTACTTCTTCGGTTTGCCATCACCATATCACTGGTTGGGAAACATTTGTTCCAAGTTGCACTTGACAAAGAAGTAGCTTGCTATGTTTTAAGTACTCTGTTTTTATAGCTCTCTTTCCTTTGTTTGAACTTTTTTTTCCAAAGATTTCAACACTGTTTCGCTTGACGACGTGCAGGTCCACGTGCTGACCACCATTGTGAAGGCGTTTCTTAGAGAGATGCCCGAGCCTCTGATCACGTTCGACCTCTACGAGAATTTCCTCAATGTGTCTGGTGAGCGTTGCCTTCATTACCTTACTTGTTTCTCCCCATCTACTTTGAAATTTAATGTTTAGTATAACTGAAAATGCGTAATATAGTTTCCAAGATCAACATCCTGTTATGTTAACCTTGATATTGACCATTTGGCTGTTGTGTCAATAATGATCTGATCCCGAACCCTGTAAAGTGCAATAGCGATGCCTTGCCATCTAATCGTTCTTTGCGATCTGTATACAGTTTTTGCTTGGTTTATATTCCCTTTGTATTGCTCTAGAAGAGCAGCAGTTTGTAAAACTTGACCTTAAATTCACCATAGTACAAATAGTTCCGCACTTGTATTACCATACCGAATGTTCTAATGGTCGAACAGTTACCAATTTCCGTCGTCTGTTCACTTGCGGTTTTCCGTTTATTTATTATAAATCCGTAATAAGGCAACCCTTTATTATCTAAGGAAGCATTGCTCTAGTTTTTTTAAAGTTTTTTATGTATAAATCTCCATCTGATGACCGGTCGCCTTATCTTTCACAGAGGATGCTCTTTGCTATTGAGCCACAATATGTACCGGAGTTTTACTCCTCACTATGCTTTCTTAAGCCAGAAGAAGTTTGCCATTTCCGTCCATAAGCCTTATAAAGTGTGAAACAGTGCCAAGAACCTCTCCACCTTATAAGCAGCATAGCCGTTGGCTGTTAGGCAGTATGATTTAAGACACCTTTTTACCATTATCTCAAATCACTGGGGAACAAAATCTTCTCCGGCCTGAAAATTTCCAGTCAAGTGGGATTTGTACTGTAGCCTCCATGATTCTTCATGGTTCTTTAAGATGAGGCATTCAGATATTGAAGTTAGTCTAAACTTGTGATTTGTGCTTTGACAGAAGTTGATGACATTACGGAACGAGGCAGATGTTTGGCGGTGATGATCGAGCTGCTTCCAAAATCGAATAAAGGTCTCTTGGATCGGCTAATGTTCCACTTAGCCAGGGTGGCTCACCAGGTTCGGTAATGTTGTCAGTTTTTCTGCATTGTCATCGTTTTCGTCTGATATCCAAACTCTGATGATGATTTCAGGAGGCAGTGAACAAAATGGGGCCTTCTAATCTTGCGATAATATTCGGTCCTTGCATTCTGAGACGACAGGACAGTGTTCATGCGCAAGTAGTTTTACCATTTACCATTAGTTATTGCCTGTTGTGGTGACGGGAGAGACGATTATGATGTTCAGGAACAACTTAGTGACGTCTCAAAGCAAGCGATTTGTGTTCAAACATTGATTGAAGAGAAACTAAAACAGTACAGGATGACCGTTTTCAACATCGTCGAATTGGAAGACGCTAGTCAAAAGGTTTTTCAAAAATATTTCTTGGTATAGGATGTAATTCCCAGTAATCGTCGTTCGTCTTCGAGTTCTTGACAACGCTCAGCGGTTATTCAACAGAATTTAGCTGAGTCACCTAAATTTGTCACGTAAATAACGTTGAGCTGTATTTACAATATAAAAGAAAGTTTGCATCCTAATGATCCTTCCTCGTTTTATAGCAGGAGCTTTCAGAAAATTCGTACACCTTTAGTTGGAATGGCGGTGATGTTCACGACATCATCTTCAAGACAAGATATCTATAGGGAAATATTTTACGGGTATTATTTACGTTCTCACAAATGTATCCAATGTGAGGGACCTCTAACCCTAGGTTCCTGATATGTTGGATTGACATATTCAATCCACCTTCCGTAATACATAGTTATATTCACGCATATGTACGTCATCGTAGTTGGATGCGGATTGTATCCGACGAAAGCGTGCTATCAAGAGACTGGGAAGTACATGAGGAGGAGGATCTAAGTCCCTCTAACAAATTCACTTTGTTTTCTGCAAGAAATCGCGGAAAAATACTTATAAGTGTAAACAAACTATCCGCGTGTGTCTGTCGTCAATAATATTTCTAAAGAATCAGCTTCATTTCCTGGACTCTCAGTGAACCTCTACCGAACCGAGCCCGACGATTAACCCAAAGAGTACGCGAAAATATCAAAGCCTTTTAGGCCGCTAGGGTTTGAAGAGAGCATTGTGATAATCTATACTGACACCACACTTTAGCACTTTAGCATCTCCATAAGGAACTTGATCATATACACTATGAAGTATGAGAACGATCTCAGTAGGCGGGCGGGGACTAAGATCAGATGCTTACGGTTGAAAAAGTGTGGACCGATATTTGACAACCTTTGTCGATTATGACCACTATCAACCTACAAGGAGAAATAAGTACATTTTATAGAGTTCAATCGGGCAAATCATGCGTTAGTTATCGATTCCTTAAGTTTAAGATTTATTCCTGGAATAGAAGAAAGAAGCTTTCTGACCTCATTATGATAGTCAAGAGTATCCATGGTTCCGCATTCTCATTGAAGACTCAAATATTGTTGCGGCACAAGCAACCATGAATGTTTTGGAAAATAAGCATAGACCTATCCAGTAAGAAAAATTCCTAGTGCAGTTACTTCATGGGCGGAATTTCATCAGTCTACAACATCTATATCAACATATGAAAGGTGTACGACAAGGCGATACGATTTCGCGAAAATTATTCTGCATAACTCTCGAAAACATAAGGAAATTAGAGTGGGAAAGTATGTTAGTGAAATTTGATGGCTTGCAACTATATCATCTTTACTTTGCTGGTGATATAGGACCAACATTAGTTAAGGGAACTGAACTTGGTCACTTTCGACAACAAGTGTGGTAATTTTTTGAGCTAATGAAAAAAATGCTCAGTTCAAAGGATATTCTCTTGATATTCCGCTTACGATTGGTGGAATAATATTATCAATGACGTAGCTCCAGAACAGAACACTTTGAAACAAGTGACTTAAATAGCTTATATAAGCGTCGGGAAAATAATGAGGAACACAAGTGACACCGACTCCTAGCCACGGTTGCCTTTGAGCAAACGTATGGTTAGGGAGACCTACGTACTACGTAATCTAGCAGATGGAGTAACCAGCTTTATCGGACACGTTACCAAGAGGCTAGTGCTAAGAAAATCTCATATGTAAATAAGAAATGGAGCTGAATACGTGGCAAAAATCGAAGAGCAAAAACCAGACACTTTACCGTATGCACCAGGATGTCGAAAATCAAGAAAGCCTAAACACAGTGCACATTAACGACAATAGAGCGCGTTTAGCGCAATGGGTAGAGGTCCCTGCAATAACGACATGGTCATTGATTTGATCCTACTCCCCTGGCTCACCAATCATTCCATTCCTTCGGAGTCGGCGGATTACTGCCAGATTTGTCTGGGAGTATGACGGCAGGGACTTAATACTTCGGTTGGGAACAGTTGGAAAATTCTAGGCCAGATATGCGTTCACCTCAAACGATGTTTATTGAAGTCGAATGCACGTTGCATATTTCAGAGGCTGATCAACGCCGACAGCATTATCCTTTATCCATTAACTCATAGATAGCAGCTGTTAAACAATGAATTACTCGTGTTTAAAAGTCAGTCATATAGCGGAGGGTTCGGTGTAGTTCTTAAGGCAGACTCCAATGCCAGTTGACATCGGCAAAATGAAATGTTGGTCTAAAAGACTTCTGTCGAAGAAACTTTAACAGTACGTAAAGATGTGTATTTGAACATTCTATATTCCTTTGGTGAGTATTTTCGTGAAAGTCTGCCAAAACTGTCAACTTTTCTAGTCAAGCTTCACCCCACCATTCTATGTGATTTTTGTACCCGGTTCTCAAGATCCGCTAGCAAAACAGTATACTTCATCTCGCCGTTCAATTTACACCTACTTTATGCCTACACCAAACGCTTGAACGATCCATTTCATTAATATTCTTCTTCGTACTACATACCGGTGAATTTTCTTTTAGTTTAGGAAGAATTTAGTTCAGAACTTTAGGACTCTTCTGTTTGCTTTCAGAAAGGTCATACAGATTCTCGTTTAGGTTTACGCAAATTTACGACGAATAGAAGAGCATCAGCATTTGGATTCCGTCGAGCAAAACATTGGGACGGCTAAGCAGTTGTTTGAAGAACAACTAGATTTCCTCGACCAACAAAAGTAATTTTGCTATTATCTCGCTATAACGAAAAGGACGCGCGTGGCGCAGTGGTCGGAGGCGCCCTGCAACACACACATGGAATCGATCTCTGTGCTCCTGGCCCACCAAGTCTTCCATCACTTCGGAGTCGGAAAATTGGTATCATATTTGTCTGGGAGGATAGCAATACTGGCCCGATACCTCGGTAGACCACCGCGAGTCATTGCATAAGCCAGATATGCATTCAGTCACCTCCGAACGTGCTTGATGAAGTTGAATGCATGGCGTATCCCTCAGTGATTGTTCAACGCCAAGAGCTTTATCCTTTCACCCTTTTCGATTATTTTGATTTTTCACTAGTATTAACGGTGTATTCCAACAATATTAGTCTGCTTTATCAAACACATTGGTTTCAGGGAAAAACTGCTGCAAGAACTTCCACCATTGGCACCCGTTGCTTCATCTGAAGATCTTTCGTCATCGGATGAGCACTATTCAGGTGCATTATACTTACCTTATTGTTCACAAGGTTCACATTAATTTAAGAAGGATAGCTTCTATCCTCTCGAGATATGTCGCCTGTTTCATGATTTAATTCAGGGATAACCCGGGAAGAATATGCAATCGACATGGATGCTCCACCAGTATTTGGAGTACTCCACCATGCATGCAAGACCCGCGCACCGCCACAGAGAAGCAGAAGGCCGCCTTCTCGGTTCCGTAGAACTGCTGTTGTCTTCTATACTCCCTAACCGACTAGTGCAGACAATTTTAAAGGTGGCGTTAAATGTGAAACTATGTGATGCCGGAATGTATAAACCTAAGAGACCAACTCTTTGCTACAATTGGTCGTTTATAGCCTTTGTACAAGCTTTTACAAGCATAAACGTTTATTTCTGTAAAAATCATTGGTGCTGAGCGCTGCGAAGGAACACTATATCAAAATATGTGTCCAAACAAAATGCTATAAGAAGTTTCAAACTGATTACTTACTCTTTTCATTATCATTAATTCATTATCTTTTCATTAAACAAAGGACCCGCATGGTGTGGTGGTGAACGCGTTACTCCCCGGAAAGGATAATAGCGCGTTCGTTCCCCACCATAGACACCTGCGGTCCAGAGTTTTGCAAATATCTCAGCAACGTTGTGGTTGTATTTCGCTTAGTAACCTGCCATGAAAATTATAGAAGGCAGAAAAGAAAACGTTAAACATTGTCTTTTCATTATTTTTAGTTGCGAATGTATATGCAAACATTCTTAGGTAGGTATTACGTATCATTGGTTCCATGTACATTGTCAAAGCGTGACAGAGATAAATTCACAGCATCGGAAATGATTACTAAATGACTCGAAAGACCGACTTTCTATGAACCTCGGCATAGATAGTTGATATATTTATTTATGTGATCTTATAAACTGATCTTCT
>UYYA01004776.1:49194-65734 GCA_900624975.1 Angiostrongylus costaricensis | reverse complement strand
AGATTTCGAAGTTATTCCTCGCCAGCTGGATGTTGAGATAACAGAGCGGCACCTTAGTGATGTTACCCTCTATCGCCCATCCTCTGAAAAGGAATATAAAAGTCAATACCGAAAGCTAAACAATCAATAGCTCAGTGTGGCAAAGGCTGCAGGTTTAAAATCATCGGTTATTTCACACTTTAAAGCCGATTAGCCACTTCCCGTCCTATACCTACTTATTAAAACACATAAATAGGGATCACCTGATCATCTTGCGTCAACCAATCCGTCATCATTTAAGGTTAGACCCATTATCAGCTGTGTAGACGGGCCGACGGATAGATTAGCCTGGTTTTTAAGCCTAATACTTACGCAGCTGCTTAACCACATTCCACCTCATCTCACAAACACACAAATGTTCCTAGAACTTCTACGGAACGCGTCTCATAACGCGTACGTGATGGAGTTTTTCGACGTTACCGCGCTGTACACCAATGTGTCGAGAACGTCGAGAACATGAAGGAAGAATAAATATGCATGGCTTGTCCATCCAGCAGCTAATGGCTTTTTTAAAGGAGTGCCTAAATTGCTCGATTTTCAGGTGGTCTGGGGATTACTTCACGCAAATAAGGAGGTTGCCACTGGGATACCGACTAGCACCAAGCCTTGCCATTGTGTTTATGTCTATGATAGAAGCCCTTGTTCCCGATCTCCGGCCACTACTCTACTGCAAATATGTAGATGATTGTTTTGTCGCCTTCTCTACGCAGGAGGCGATGAACAAATGCTTTGATTTACTGGACGAGCAGTCTGAGTACATAAAGTTCACCCGAGAGAAACCGACAAAAAACTGGCTTCCGTTTTTGAACGTTCAAATAAACCCATCAAGTAGCGGTTACTTGACAAAGTGGTACCGAAGGCCAAGTAACAAGAACATCCTCGTTCATTTTCTTTCTTCCCACCCTTCATACACAAAGAGAGCGCTTGTGAGAAACATGTTTCGAACAGCCACCTCTGCGTGCAAAACCAAGGAACTAAAAGTAGAACCGCGCGACGTGACTCAGCAAATNCAGCAAATAGCCATCTCCAATGGCTACGAAGTAGTCACAGCACGAAATAAGTTTAGAAGGAGAGCGATGCACCAAAACTAAACACTTGGCCAAAAGAGAGCCCCGTTCGTGCTGCTCTTTATTAGAGATGAAAAAAGTGTAACGATAAAGCGATGCTTAAGATGGGCAAATCTAGAGGAATCGGTAGCGATAGCTGAAAAACCATCGGATACTCTACGTCGTCAGTTAGTTCTTAACCACCTGTGCTATGGTTTATGTGAAACACTAAATTACGTAATTTAGCCTTTCGGAAGGAACCGTGATTGAATGCGTTCAGATACGATATGTTTGATCTCTTGTAATAATTGCGTAGATGAATATATTGGCGAAATGGGCAGACCTTTGTGTATCCACGTAAAAGAACACCTAGATGGCAAACGAAAACTAAGACGAAGCACCCTACTAGGTAGGCATAGGATACAAAAGCATAGCGGAGACGATTTTGAAGTAAAAGTCAATATCATTGCACAGGAGACTAAAACACCAGCGCGAAACGTCTTGAGGCTTTTTGGATAAATGCCAAAAACCCTACAATGAGTGGCAGGGATGAATGCCCAGAGGTTATATGCGACCTGACACCCTGTGTTCGCATCCATTTCTGTTGTGGGATGGTGCACTCATCAACCATAGAGTTTTTCGTCTTTCTGTAACCGTCATTGAAGCGATTGGCCTAGTAGATTGTATATCAGTATACCCTACCAGGCTCTGATGAAGGCAATACTCCAGAAACGTTAGCTACTGTTGTATTGCATTGTGCATTGTGGAAGTAAATGTATGCTGCTTAAAAACCTCGCGATTGCTGAACAAGAAAACGACGCATTCATATTCCAGTGCCGAGGTTAATAGAAGGTCGATTCTGGGAACTGTTACAAGTATAACCAGAATTATCTTCTCCCTCTTGCGTTCCATTTTGAACAATAGATGGGAGCTCTTTCAGTTTTTTTTACGAGTCTTGAGTTTTGCTTGTCTTTTTCACTAAACCCACCAATATTTTTATTCTACCTATTGATCGCTGCATCCTGACCTGTCCTAAATTTTGCAAAATAGAAAAAATCTCTGAAATCACACTCCTACAGGTATTTTGCAATACAATCCACCCAAATTTGCCTTACTATGAACCACCACCACAGAGACAGAAGACCTATTTCCGTTAGATGACTCATCGTTTGTGCTCATTCGCAGTGATTGTAACCACCAGTACGTGATTTGTTTTTCTTTGCTTATAGCCATTTTTCATTCTTCTTTCATATTTTCATCCACTTGGAAGAAGCTGCGTAGGAATCGAAATACATCCCGTTGTGAGAAAGCCTTCGCAATAAGAATGCTGGTTGGGTTAATTCTCCTTGCAATCATGGAGATAGCCAGACTAAGGCGCTCAACACGGACTGGGTGAGAGTGTTACGGCAGAGATCGAACTAGCGGCTTTGCTTCCTGATCTATGGCACCACTAAAGACTGCACTATCTCAATCCTAATGTATATGTATACATATATATTTTCGAAGTGTTGGGCTTACACGAGGTTGATAAAGATATTTATTTCGGCTAACGTCTCAGCATTTCAATATTTCACAGTATGTTATAGTATAGTAGGCGACTCCTAACCGCCTCCAACAAACAAGCTCCATGCCCACTCTGTAAAAGCCTGGCAAGCTACCCGTGAGTATATCGAGCCCCCATGTTTAGAGCCCAGCAAGCTATACGTGGGTATCACAAATGCTAAATTCAGTAGAAAAAGGGTATCATTCCACTGACCCCGAAAGAGCTCCCAATTTCGCAGCGTTGGGTAGGACGAGTACGGAGAGGCTGCTAAAATCTCAGGGCCAATGGGAGCTGCCTGAATTTCAAAGAACTACGGTGACGATCTGTACCTACAATGCACGTACACGTGCATCCGAGTCCTCGATAGAAGCCTTGCTCATGCAAGCAAGAAGGATGAGGTACGACGTCATCGACCTGGCCGAAACGAGAAGACGCCAGCCTTTCAACCCCGTCTATGACACCGGCGAAGAACTGCTCCTCGGAACATGCGACAATAGAGTCGACGGAGTCGGCGTTCTCGTCAACACGAGTTTGTCCATGCACATCGATTCATTCGAATAATTCACAACCGGAATCGGACGTTTACGATTAAAAAGACGTGGATCAATTCCGGCTTTGACAATCTTCGTCGTTTACGCGCCGACATCAAACTATGACGAAGAAGAAGTCGAAGCATTCTATATAGACTTGGAGAAGTTCTACCGAGAAGACCATACATTCTTCAAGGTTATCACTGGAGATTTCAACGCCGAGATTGGATCAAGAAGAACGTCTGAAGAACGTCACATTAAGACCCACGGATTAGAATGGAACGAACAGGGTGAGCGACTCCCTGAGTTTATCATGGCGATTAAGACGATCCATGATAACTCGCAATTCCAGGAACCCCATCTTCAGCGCTGGATGTAGGAGTCTCCAATGGAGAGTACCATGACGAAATAGACCACATTATAGTAAATAGAAGGTCTCGCCTAACTGATGTCGCTGTTGTCCCAAAATTCTACACGGAATCAGACCACCGTTTCCTTATGATTACCGTTATTAGTGCAAGATCCTATTTCTCGCTCAAAGGAGAAAAAGCGGCTAAATTCAAAAACCGAACTCTCAGAAGCAACGTAAACTGGGATTTATTCAATTCATTAGTCGGCTGTTGGGAAGATAACTTAATGCGTATGAATGACAACCGATGGACAGGAGCCGTTGGTGACTCGGTTCCCCAGGTTGTCAAACGTACTGAAGGAAGACTACCAACCCGATGGTCCGAGTTTTTCACAAGGAACCTTTAAGAAGGATATGATGCTCGACGAGTCCCTAGAGCGAGCAGAACCCACTGAGCAACTCTTGCACGCAACAGGAAAAAATAGAAGATTAACTGGCGCCCGCCCTAGTCACTCAGCGATCGGCGATACTACAGGTGATGTAGGTGAACGTTTCAACGCCTTCTTCTTTATCACAGCAGGTGGTCCGAGTCGATGGTCTAGTGTTGTTCATGTTTTCGATGTGTCGTCTTCGTAATCGTATCGGGAGAGATCCTCCTCCGTGGAACGCCGTGTGGATAAGAAATGCTCACATAGGAGTGTTCTTTTACACGAGGCGGTTGTCGTTGATATGATTTCCCATTGGTAATAGTTTGCTTTTCAGCTGATAATCTACCCTGTAGCAGTCGGTATTATGTTAGCTAGCACAAACCAAATAGCAAAACAATTTTTAAATCGACGTCGTATAACCTCGACAGTAAAATAATCAAAATGTTTTTAAAAATGCTGAGCTTACATGAGGTTGATAAAGATATTTTTTTTGATATATAGAAACCGGTTGGCTGTGGTTGCTGATGTATATACTTGGGTACTTGGGCGGTCCGTCTTCATGGGATGTGCGGACCTCATCACGTATGCCATTCGTTCCTTTCTCTCGCAATCGTCGTCCATGTTGGTGGTCTTGTTCGAGCGTGGTAGCGCTTGCGAGTCTCATACCGTGATCTGTAAAACAACTGCAGCTGCGGGTACAGCTGATTGACTTTGTTTACGAACACGTCCGACCAACGTGTAGGTGGTCGTCCTAGGGGACGTTTGGATTCTCTTGGAGTCCACTCAACTGTTCTTTTCGTCAATCTGTAATCTGTTCTTCTCATTTTGTAACCGGTCTGTCTGTGTTTCGCTGTCGATGTATATTCTCTTGGATCTCGAAGATGTGACAGATTTCGAAGGTCACAGCTGCGAGTTCCAGCTAGATATTGAGAGTGCCGGTTATATTTCAGAAGACATTGCGCAACTACTCTGTGAGTAGTGCGAAGTATTCTTGAAGTGTTTCGAAACCGACTTTCCCTGAACCTCGGTGTGACTAATCAATATGCATTCTTTCTTGATAAGCTTGCACGAGGTTGATAAATATATTTATTTTCGGCTTTATTTTAGCCGAAAATAAATATATTTATCAACCTCGTGCAAGCTTATCAAGAAAGAATGCATATTCTTGAAGTGGTTGAAATGTCAATCCACGTTTCTTCAGCAAAGCAGAGCGCTGGGAAGACCGTAGAATCAAAGAGATGAGCGCGGATTTTCGGGTCCTTCGGTTGGTCGGTGGCTTCTTTGAGAGGCCCGAATGCGGCCCAAGCTGCTCTCCTTCTTCTATCTAGTTCCTCTTTCATGTTGTTTTTCATGTTCATTGATCGCGCAAGGTTAACATACGAGGTTGTCTCTGCAATGAGAGAGCCATCCAATTCAATTTTTTCGCCTTTGCACCACGGGTTTTTCATGTACTGGGTCTTCTTTCGATTTATGCGAAGCCCGATTTGTTTCTCCGCTTCGTTGAGCTCGTTGATCATCATCTCTGCTTCGCTAGTACTTCTTGAGAAGATGACAATGTCGTCGGTAAAACGAAGGTTTGATAGGAATTTTCCATCAATACGTATGCCTTTCTCGTCCCAATCAAGTGACTTCATTATCCACCGCAGTGGGGAACTGAACAGCTTTGGCGATATTGTGTCGCCCTGTCGGACTCCTTTTTCTATTGGTATTGTAAGAGGTCGATGGAAAAGCTGTATTTTCGTAGTGCAGTTCCGATAACACTCGGACAGAGTCCTTATGTAGGACGGGTCCACTCCTTAGTCGACGAGCGCTGATAGGATTGCATTCGTTTGGACACTGTCAAACGCTTTTTCATAGCCGACAAAGGTTAGGACTGGAACCAAGTGGTATTTCCGACAAACTTCGATGACCTGGAACACGGTTCGAAAGTGGTCCATGCAGCAAAATCTTTTCGAAATCCTCCTTGCTCGACTGGTTGCATCCAGTGTCCTTAATATGCGCGAGAGGATAAACTTCGTGAAGAGCTTGTAGAGTACACTCAACAAGCATATTGGACGATAGTTAGGAAAACACTTTCGGTCTCCTGTCCTGGGCAGGACGACCGTGCGCGAAGTCCTCCACTGATCTGGGATTTTTTCCTCTTAACGGTAGGCAGTCATATGATTTGCAAGGAGTACATGTAAATTGTGGCTTCCAGCTCTAAGGAAATCGGCAGTGATATTCATCGGGTCCTTCCTGGAGCTGTGCCTCTTTTCATGCTTTCTACCGCAGCTCGAACCTCCGACGGAAGAATTCCAGGTGGTTTTTTTCCAGCGGGGATATTAGGGCCCTGGACGGGGATTGTGGAACGGAAAAGGTTGGTGTAGAACGTTTCCGCTATTAATTCGATATTACGGCCGAAAGTTTAGGCGATCCCATCTTCGTTCATCAGGGTTGACAGCGGAACATTATAATAACACAAGTCCCGACGGCATTTTTTCAGACTGCTTCTTTTCTCTGCTGCTTCAAGTATTTTCCTCTGCTTGTACCGTTTTAGATCTTTCGACAAAGCTCTTTGGCAGCTGGTATTTATTACTAGCCATGTTAAACGTGTTGCAGTAAGATCAAGCTTCAGTTTCTTTCTCTTTTCGAGCAACTCCTAAGCAATGATGGAGATGCGATCCGATCTTCTTGTTTGAGGAACTGAGGCGAGTTCGGCACAGCTTTTCAGTCCTTTGACAAGCAGCTCGTAGTCTTCGGTCGGGTCTTCTTTAATCTGCCATTCACGTTTGGACAGGACTTCGTTTAGAATGCTCTTGTCGTATACAGCTAGACTTTTTCCTCGTGGTCGATGAAGAGAGTTTTTTTCAGCTTACGACTGAATCGAATCTTCGCGCGAAGAAGGCGGTGATCGGAACCAGTACAGAATGACGGGACTACCGATGTGTCAAGTAGGCACCATCTTCTATTTGTCAGGTTATGGTCGGTCTCCGCATGAAACCTGCCTTTGGGAGACTCCCATGTCCAACGGCGGCTTTCTTTCTTCCCAGTTTCCATGGAGTTCCCATGGAAGAGACGTGCAACTGACAGGAGTCTTACGAGACTGTTCCCATTCTCATTTATTTCTCCTAATCCAAAATTTCCGATCCTGTATTCGCTCTCGTTGGCCTTCCCTATTCTGGCGTTAAAGTCTCCAACAAAAAATTTATGATATGCTTCATCATTGCGGATGACTTCCTCCAACTGATAGTAGAACGCATTTAATTCGTACTCATCAGCTGCACCGGTCGGTGAGTAGCAGTTTATGATAGTGATCTTCTTATGATGCGACAGTTGAAGACGGAGGACAACTATGCGATGGGAAAGGATCTCGGATGAGTCGACGAGATGGAGAATGGACGGCTGGACGACAAAGCCTACGCCGCCGACATTTCGTGACAGGACCTTTACTCGGCGGATCACAAGGGTCCCGTTGTTTGGTTGGCGTATGTCGGTCTTCTTGGTTCTTGCTTGTAATGCGGTCACATGAAATTTAATGCGATCTGCAGCTACAAAAAAGGCGTGAAGATCGGCGTCTGTGGAGAGTGTTGTGGAATTATACGTGCATAGTGAGAAACAAACTCCACAGTGTGTTGTGTGTGTGTGTTCGTCAGATCCGGTTCCGATGACGTTCTGCGTAACCAGAGTTTTTCTGGTCTCTGACCGGTCGTCTCACCGCGTGACGTCATAGACGAAAGCAACCAGTGGTCGATGAAGAGAGTTTTTTTCAGCTTACGACTGAATCGAATCTTCGCGCGAAGAAGGCGGTGATCGGAACCAGTACAGAATGACGGGACTACCGATGTGTCAAGTAGGCACCATCTTCTATTTGTCAGGTTATGGTCGGTCTCCGCATGAAAGTACGGGGTACTGAGGCTGACCTATTGCTGGTCGTACAATTTGGTCCTTCCTGGAATCCTGATTTAACCTTGCAAGGGCGTATCCAGGTCTTCACCACGATGTGGATCAGAAGGAGGTGTTTTTTCGGAGACGAATCCTTCGCTCAGTCTTCCTACTGGTTGATTCGGAGAGATGTTAAAAACAAAATCAGAAACGAAAGTACTAGTATAAAAGTAATATATATATACATATTTATATAATGCATTCATTTCGTCGTCTTGCCACCACATCGAGTGTTGTGGTGGGGTTTTCGTGTAGGTACGGTTTCAACGTGAGAAGTTCTTGAATTCTCTTCTCACTAGTACATAAAATTTTGTTCTTTCCTGAAATTCTAGTTTAGCCGTGCTATGGTAGTGTCAACTCTTCACCGCAAACAATTTTCTGCTTTTAGAATATGAAGAAAGGCTTGTTTTCTTGAGACATTGAGTTTTCTAGAACACTAAAACAATAATTTTTGTACTTTAGTTTTGAATTTCTGTTTTTTGAAAAACCCATGTGGTTACAAAACTGGCCACGCGTAGGCGATAAAGGGTGAGAGCTCCCGCTTTGGTCAGGCCATGAATTCGAGTTCATTAAACATCGTTAGAGGTGATTGAATGCATGTCTGACCTTTACAATGAATCGCGCTGGCATACCAACGTATCGGGCCAGTGCGCCTGTCCTTACAGACAGCTCTGGCACCAATTTGCTTGTCCCGGAAGGACGCAAGATTGAGTCCATGCATATTGCAGAGCGCCACTAGGCACTGCTCTACAAGCGCACCTCGTAAGCGACGCACGGAAAATATTGGGTTAAACTGAATCCGAATTTAAATGCAAGTCATCCAACGGCGAGCAGCGATGGCGATGGATTGTATGATTCCCTAAGCATAAAGAGCATGGGAAACACAAGCATAACGGAGAAAATTTTGAAGTAGAAGTCACAGTTTTCGCACGAGAACCCAAGACAGCAACGCGTAAAACGCTTCAAACGTTTTTGATTAATTACAAAAGTCCAAAAATGAACAGCATGAAAGAGTGTCTCTTTATATCAGGTGTGACCTCGAACCATACCTCAGGTTGCTTCTATGACCTGCCTACCTTTCCCATATCAAACTCTGTGCGGCTGCTCTCCACCAATTAATTGAAATGCTCAGAAAGAATGAAACGGTGGGTGTTTAAAAGAAGCCGTTTATTATGCGAATGCAAATTTATTTGTTAAATCTTATCTGCTGGGGTTATAAAAGTGCTTGGCTGAATAGATCTCATTTCAATTTGATCTTTCTAGTCCTCATAGGAAGTGAAGGTGCCGAAACAGCTACTGTTGTATAGCACTAGATTTTGTGACACCAACTTTGCGCTTGCTTATCGAAGAAGAACATTAAATTATCAATCAATGCCAAGGTTGATAGAAAGCCGATCTTCGGAACCCTTGGAGATTGCTGTACAAATAGTTAATCTTAAGGACTGTCGGTCAGAATTCAGGGTTTTACTTGCAAATTTTTAATGAGTGGTGTTTTCTTACGTTTTCCTTATTTTGCAGTAGAGGAATATTCACCTGTCACCCGTCACCTGTCGTCCCGCTAATCGTTGAATGACTAAAGCTGTCATTCAACGATTCACTAAATCTTCCGTTTCTCTCTATCGCATCCATGGGTGGCCCAATGGGTTCTGCTCGCTCTAGGAATTGGTTGAGCATTGGTCGTACCTTTCCTCTAGGTTTTGTGAAAAACTCTGACCATCGGGTCGGTGGTCTTCCTGCAGTATGTTTGACGACTCGAAGAATAAAGTCACTAACGGCTGTTGTTCAACGGTCATCGTTAATAAGGTCTACGGGTTCGCCCGGATTGATTTTAGCCAGTTTGGCACATAGAACCGAACCATTGATTTTTGATCGTTGGCGCAGGTGGGAGCTTCGGATCCCTCTCCTCACCTTTGTAACGCGGGATACTCCTAGCATAGTCCTTTCTACTGCGTATTCATTGAAGCTGAGTGATCTTTCATTCTTCTTAAAATTTTGGGGTGGGAGGATGAATGAGGTACTTGAAATTTTTATACAGCTCACGTGACTTCTGACATCCAGGGCTTCTCTGACTGCTACTATCTCAACTGAGTCAAGAGCTCTCATCAAGTCAAGGCAATTAAGACATAACAATCTCTTTTACTCTCACAATACTTCATTAAGTCTTGTTATCGTGTGGATGTGGACATCGTACTGAATCCTTTTCAAAACGTGGTTTGCTCACATGGGTGTCCTTCGTACAGAGTTCTGCCAATACTGTTAAGGACGACTCGAGTGAAAAGTTTGTAGACAACAGACAGTAAGCAGATTGACTGGGCGATAGTTGCCGGTATCGTGTGTGTCACCGTTCTTAAACAATAACACGGTCTTGCTGGTCTTCCACTGAGTAGGGACTTTGCATTCAGACAAGTAACATGTGAAGAGCCGAGCCAGTGTGTTTATGAGGACCGGCGGAAATTTCTTCAGGTGTTCAGATCGTATCCTCTCTGGAGGTGGTGTTGTTCTATTGTTCACCGACGAAATGGCATGTCGGTTTTCCGAAGGGAGAACCGGTAGGACAACATATGCATCATCCTTTTTCATATGAGGAAAGAGTGACCTGGCTATTGAAGAGATCTGAGTAATAATTGTGAGTGATTTTTTTCCATTGCCTTTCTGGACGCTGTAACTATTCCGTGTAGGCAACGAACTGTAACCATTCCGGTTTTGTAATTGGCTAAGTTTCGGTGCGCTTTGCAATTGCTTTTCCCAGAATCTGCAGCTTCGACCATAATTGCTCCTCTTCTGTCTTTAAGATCACCACTTAACGCCTGTCCGCATTGTGTTCGAAATATTAGGTGAAAAAATCTCTACGAATTTTAGGACACCAGCAATAGTTCAACACGACTGCAAGTCTTTCCACTCTCTCGCATCGTCACAACTGACAATGCTTCGTGTTGTCCTGATCGCTAACGATGAATACATCGGCTTAACTTTGCAGGTGGTCATCTTTGAATTCTCTTCCATCGTCTAGTGATCCCGCTCCACTATGTTTTCCATCCACTCCACTTTTTTAGCATTGTCTCTAGCCTACTGCTTTCCAGCAATGCGATATATGTTGGGCCCCAAAAAGAGAAAGTTCCGAATAACGTCATCGTTCTTGCTGAAAACAACCTTTTAGTGACGTGCAAGTAGTAATTAGAGAAAACGACATGTTTAATTTTTTGAGCTCTGTTGGAAAAACTGTGCGGTCGAAAACATTGCAGCTCAGAGTTGCTTCAATCAACTACTCTACGAACTATTCCAAAACCTGAGAAGAAAACGTCAGCATCCTCATTACTTTCTATGTTCTCTTTAGCTTGATCTCGCCATTTAGGTCATTCAACATGTTGATTGATAGTTCTTAGCAAACCAAATATCTGTGGCCTCTGTGACTCCATTAATCTTTGCGCTGTTTGCTTCGCAAGTTTTCTCTAGATGAATTGTTTCACAGGCTGTTCATTACTTCGTAGGGAGTACTCTCTGTCCTGTCATATTGTCAGCATAACGTTCATTTCGCTATGAACACGATTTAAGCGTTTTCCATTGACGTGATTATTTTTTTGCTTCATTCAATTTTAGCGACCCGACTTCTCACCTCTCAAAAGATTGTCCCACTTGGTAGGTGTGAAGAATAGGAAGATCTGTTCGCTTCAGGCAGAAATTATTTTAGTGAAGTAGCCAATGCATAAGCGTTGCCTATTATCTCCCCGTTATCCGATTCAATAGAGTTACGTAATTATATGGTTCCGTACTCACGTGATCCGCGGTCATTGTCATTTCTTCTACCAATTTCGCTATCGTGACCGAGAGCCACAAACGTGGTTGGATGACCATGAGCATTCAGCCGCCACTTAAAAATGTATAACCCTTTTCCTCACTGACACGATGATTGCTAGCTTAAGATCGTTCTGTAGAGAATTTCTCTGCAAGGCGTCTCTCAACTTTCATTACAGGTGGCCCTCGTTGATAGGAGGAAACTGTGTGATTTTTCAAATAGACAGCATGCCGGTAATCACTTCATATAACCTTTCTTTGATAGGTCTGCACGAGGTTGATAAAGGATCTTTATCCGGGTCGTTGGTCCGCAGTTGTTCGCCTCCTCGATATGGCGTCTTACTCTTTAAAAAAATTTCATAGTTGATCGACGGTTCAGCGATGATGTAATGGGTTGGATCGAACTTCGTCTATCCAGATATTGGAGAATTAGATAAATTTTCCTGAAGGTTTTTGGAAACTACGTAGGCACCAGAGCCGAGTCAATTATTCGTTCTTGCAGCTCACATAACACAGTTTTTCGCTATTAACTCGTTTGGATAGATTTATGGTTAAAGGACTTTGAAGCCACCTCGGTCTATCTAATCTGTTCGCTGCTTTGATGTTTCAATATTTACGTAAAAGACCATAGGAAATTCAACCATGAATCTCGCTGCCTTCTTTGGTCCTTAGACGGGCATAAAAAGCTTTAAAAGGCGCGAAAAACAAATTTAAAAAAAGATTTATTGATGACATTAATAATGCCTTTGCTACTGATCCTTCCGACTACGTTTTAAGGGATTAGTATGGTATTCAGCAGTAGTATTCAGTATATTAGTATTCAGAGCGAACTTAGTATGTGAACCTTAATAAGGCTGAGCTATAGCTATTCCTAGTGACCTCCATGAGTTTGGATCGTTCCTTAAACGATAGGTTGATCTCTCATATTGCTGCAAAAATTGCACTATAATGACTTGCTTGGATACTTGTTTAACTTGTTTCTGTGGGTCTTGTGAAACCACAACATCACATCCCTAAAAGGCAACGAGAGTAGAACAGAGCATTTCTGAGGCATTTACACCAGCAGATAGGGGTGTATCATTGCGAGAACATATATTCTGTACTGTCAACTAAGGATACTTTAGCGGAAATTCCCACTCAGCAGCATTTTCAAAAAATGATCATCAGGCCATCAAAGACCGACTTTACGAACCCCGTCATTAATCAAATAAATCACTATACTCTTGATAAACAAACAAAAGCTATTTTATTTTTCATTCACCGAAAAGCTGACGTTTCGGCTAATTCCTCTTCTTCAGAGCCTGAAAAGGCCAGGTTGACTGCAATCTACACAACTAAACACCTCCATGACGAAACAAAGAAAATACTAAGGCAAGCTCTCAGTCACATTCGAAGCAAAATAACTTCTTCGCACACTCACCGCCTACTAAGAGACTTCTATTGAGTATTTCACATGAAGACCAACCGAACACAGTTCACACGGAAGCGTAATATGTCTCTCGCACATTAACATATCAACCTCTTAAACACTGTCACGATCACCAGTACCTACTTTTTTCCTGAAAAGCCATTAGTTTTGGATTTTACCTAAAATGAGAACATTTTAATCGGAGATAAAGTCTAAGCTTCATATGACTATTGAAAATTTCAATACTTTCTGTTTTAAGCTCATCAATATATAAATGGCCTTCCAAGACCATATCACAGCCGTTTCCCAGTTGTTTCCGCACATATTTTTGGTTTCAAAAAGAAAAGCGAACAACAAGATCCTTATTCCTAGCACATCTTCCTGCTTTTATATGAGCTTTTCATTACACTTTCTATCGCTATTCTCAACTTTGTTGTTGTTTAGCACCTTTCATTCTACGCACGTGCGCCAGCAAGAATTTGGGTTGCATGGCCGGACCGGCAATTTGCAAGTTCAGCGGCGGTTCGGGCTCGTGTGCCCGGTGCGAAACCGACAACTGCAACCAGTGAAAAACGACTGTATATGTTGTAAATGTGAACTTGTCCACTTGTTTTTGCTTACATAATTGATTAGGGTATCATTTCTTTTGTTATTATACGAAATCCATAAATAAAGTATCGATTAAAGAAGTCTTGCAAGGATATACCCAGTTCGTCTACATGGGTCAGTTAAGTCCCGTAGAAGCTGTCTATTTTTCAAAGAAAAAGGTGCTCTTGATCGTAAAAAAATCGCATGGTATTTCCCGTTAATGCTTGCTAACAAAATTGCTATCCGACTCAGGTGAAATAGGATTTTCCAAATCATACCAGAATAGACAAGTTGATTTTCTCAGTGTCATGAAGCGATAATTGGTCAAGAGCAGCCCTCGTAAATGACCTATTCTGCGCCACGCGCACTTCAGAGAACCGTGCAATTAACGCATTGTCTTTGGTTCGACTCTGACTAGAACCAACGAAGGCTTCGGTCGCTCTAAGATGGATAAATAGCATCCAAACTTTTGAGAAAATCTTTCGATCCACTGAATGATAAAAGGAACTTTACAAGGGAATTGCTAGAGCTCCTACAATATTTGGAATAAAAGGGGGCAAGGAATTAGGCTTTCAATATTGATCAATCCCTGGTGGATGAGCCATAAATTCGACTTCTTAAAGTATCGTAATGATAATTGAGTGCACATAGAGCCTATACAAATTGCAGTGGCTTGCAGATGTATTGAAACAGGGTTCTTATCTCATTCAGACAAGTCTACTACCAATTTTCAGACCAAGAAGGGATGGTTGGGTCAAGGGAGCAGGAAAGAAAAAAATTGTTTGTGCGCTGAACACCTCTTGGTACATTCTTTTGCCTTTAACTAAATATCACGAGTTAAAGCCCTTTTTGTTGATGTGGTAAAAACTCTGATAAAGGTTGGAAATTAGTGAATGAACACATTTATGAACAGTTCCTCAACCATCCATCGCTTATAATAGACACCGAAGAACTCTACAATCGTTAGTTTGCCTTCCAGGTTTGCCCTGTTGCAGCTCGTATTTTTCATATAAACTCTAGTGGGTAGACCGGCCTACTACGCTGGTCTTCGAATCGTGGTAAAGCTTGATACTTGAAATTTGGGTAATTAAGCTTTAAATGCAACGATATTTATACCAATGGTGATATCGGACTACGTAGGTGTAAAATACTTTTTAAAAAAGTTGAAAGATGACACATTTAGGAAATAGAAGTGATATAAAAAGCAAGAAAGTGCATATAAAGTGCAAAGGTTAAAATGAAGAGGTTGGAGGGATACCAAACAGTTTTGTTGAGTGTTCCCATCCTAGGTAAGGATAATTGAGGAGAACACAAGGCAGAAGTTAATTTACTAAGGTAGTAGATGACAATAGCGACAACGCAGCCATATGTAGAAAGTATGGAACACATATGAGACCACTGAAAGCTGGAGAACATTCTACAATCATAGAGAACACTCTCTGTTTTCCCCAGCAGCGCTGAAGGTGTAATGCTGCGTATTGCGCAAGAACCCTTTTAATATGGTTAGACGAAGACTATCCTCTATGAGGCAAACGATATCTATATAGAGATCTTCATGATAATGTCAAAAGGTCTATGATCCTCTTGTTGAGCACTTGACATCGCTTGGGGTTCTATTCCAATCGGCTCCTGTCCAGCGATAGCTGTAGGAATCCTTACGTTTTCATCTGATTTCAGTAACGATGGATCTGAACTCCTCGCTACTCAATAAGATGGAATTACCCTGCATTTTTTGCGTGATTCGTGATCCATCTGTCGCACGGATTCCAGCACTTCTTAGAATCGATTCCTTTCCCACGCATTCACTGCCCACAAAAGTCTTCGAACAGTTGTGTTCTTTATAATGCTGCTTAAGGATTTTATCTCTTTTAATGCCGTAGATTGCAGGTCGAGACTATTCTCATTGTATATTTATTTATGTGTTCTTATAAACTGATCTTCTTAAGCTGACGCGAGGTTGGTACAGATCCTCGTTGTCGTTGTCGTTGTTTTTGATGTTATTGATCGATGGCTGACGTTTCGGCGACTTCGCCTTCCTCAGAGCCTGGACGTACTTTATGCTAGGATACTTTTTATTACTCGATGGAAAAGAAGGTTAAAGTATTAATGAGGATCAAACTTTCAAATAGACGCCATATTGGTGCGGGACTGGCCCACACATAGTTCACGTGGAGTCGCGAGCAAGACACGCCTAGGGGTGAAGATATCATTTTGAAATAGGGCGCCAGGTCACGCGCGATAGTGAGGCATTCGTCCTTCCGGTTCATCTTTGGATTTTTGAAATTTATCCAAAACGCCTCGAGAGTTTTGCGCGTTAATGTTTTTGATTCCTGCGCCAGGATGAGGAAGGCGAAGTCGCCGGAACGTCAGCCATCGATCAATAACATCAAAAACAACGACAATGACAACGAAGATCTGTACCAACCTCGCGTCAGCTTAAGAAGATCAGTTTATAGATCACATAAATAAATATATCAACTATCTATGCCGAGTGATTTTCTTCGTATTTTTGTTGAGGAAACGCGAGGTGTTACTATTCTTTGTTCACGATTAAGCTGACGTTTCGGCGGATTTCGCCTTCTTCAGAGCCTGGAAAGGTCAAGTTGATAGCAACTCACTCGGCCAGACGCCTCCATAACCAAACAAAGAAACTCCAAACCAAGATTTCAATCACTTTGAACACAGCTTTGCACACTCACCGCTTCCTATGAGGTTTCCACTAAATATGTCACGTAGAGACCAACCGCACAGAAATCACGTGGAAGTATAATGTGCCCCTCACATCAGAAAAGCAGTTTTATATACTGCCCTATATCACGCGTGATAATGAGGCATTCTTCCCTGCGTTTTTTTGTTGTTTTCTGATGTGAGGGGCACATTACACTTCCACGTGATT